>JANHGL010009242.1:23774-34561 GCA_024611195.1 Ceyx melanurus | reverse complement strand
TGTCCCTGCTCCCTGCAGGGGGCTGCACTAGATGCCCTTTGGAGGTCCCTTCCAGCCCTAAACATTCTATGGTTCTAAGAACAATGTCTGGTTTTACATCTGGCCATCCAGGCCTCTGAAGGCTGAGAAGTCTGTGAAACTACTCTTGGAAACAAACAGCACCCAGGGGGACTCCTACACCTGCAGACAGGCAGAGTTCTGCAGGTGTGGTTAGAGCAGTGCTATGACTTTCTCCTACATGTTCATGGGCATGTGTCCGTGAGCTTCTCTGTTTTGCAGATCTCAAAATCTCCTGTGCTTACAGAACAGAAACAGCTTCAAGTCCAGAGCTTCTGTTGACTCAGTGAGGCTGTGGGTGCTGGTGCCTTGTGCATACCCCTTGCTGCCCAAGGAGATCACAGCAATTGTGGAGCTGGGGATTCAGCAGTTGATGTCAGTGCTTCTGCGTAGCTCTGAGCCTGCTCTCAAGTCCCAGCTTGTCCATTATCAGCGTTGTTTATGCACAAGCCTAGGCTAAAGTGTGGATTTAGGCAAAGCTCCAGAGCACACCCAAGGGCAACAGCCCAAGCGTGCTCATCTCCCTAGCAGAGGATGGCAGGAGCACTGGATGCAGCAGAGGCTCTGTGTGGATTCTGAAGGACAACTGTGCTGTTAGCCAGCACCGTGGGTGGAAAATGTGCATTCCACAAGTCCCATCATGCCCAATACTATCTTTTCACCTTTTAATGGAGATATGGTGGATGTCTGCTCTCTGCATCTGCAAGGCTGAAGCTTCAAGCCTCTCACTGCACTGCAGATTCCCCAGTCCAGTCCTCCACTTCTTACAGGCACTTTTATTTTTTTTTTTGAAAGTAACATTGGCAGTCGAGGAGAAAACCATTTACTGTGTAAAATCTAACTCCCACATAGTATGAATTGGGAAGTAATTTAATATTTCTGATGGTAATGGTGTGCTTTTACCCTGAATGCTAGAGTAAATGGCCTCTGTATATAAATAGGTAGCATTTAACATTCAGATTTTTTAAAATGTAAAATGTAAAACCAATGGGAGGGTTGAAAAAGAGGGAAGAAGTGTTAGCACTGAACTGTTTACTTAGTGTACAGAAACAGCCCTGTAAAACCTTTATAGGAGCCTAATCTCTGCTAGTTTGAGGGGGGGATGTAAAAATAACTAGCCCTATCTACAAAATCAATTACTCAGCCTCCTCATTCAAAGTTGGCTTGGAAATCACAAGGATTTACAAATAATATACTTCCTTTTTCTATTGTTTTAACTTTTTATTATTATGAGATGTTTTAGTCTTATTTTCAGACTTTTCTCTGTCACTAGAAGCTCTTGAATCTGATCATAATTTTAAAGGAAAAAAAACTCTAATCTACTATAACAGTGTGACAGTAGGGTTACATGCCAATACCACTTAGATAATGAAATTATGATTTGATTAAAGAGAGTTGGAAATTAAAAATTTCAGGGCAAGAATTAAATGAGAACAGAAATGAAAATACCCAGTAAATGAAAGGAAGGGCAAGTGCCATCTTCAGAAAGCCTGAAGAACATAGGTCCAGTTTCTCAGGCACACCAGCAACATTTGCCTGAGCTGAAAAGTCCTGGCCAAGTGATCATCCCTCAATCCTGATCCAGTGAAAGGATTTGAACTGGATTTCTGCTTTTCAGAAGGAGTTCTAGGAAAATTGCAGTATCTTACTGGGGCAACCATCAAGATTTTGGATGCCCTGAGCACACTTCACACTCACCTGAAACAGCTGCACTGTACACAGAGAGGTGCTGGTCTCTTCAACTACCTGAAGGGAGGTTGTAGGGAGGTGGGGGTCGACCTCTTCTCCCAAGTTCAAAATGCCAGGACGAGGGGTAATGGCTCCAAGGGAAATTTAGGTTGGATATGAGGAAAAATTTCTTTCCAGAGAGGGTGGTTGGGCATTGGAATGGGCTGCTCAGGGAGGTGGTGGAGTCCCCATCCCTGGAAGTGTTTAAAACCCGTGTGGCTGTGGTGCTGGGGGACATGGTTTAGGGACCCTGGCAGTGCAGGGGGAACGGTTGGATTTGATGATCTTAAAGGTCTCTTCCAGCCAAATGATTCTGTGATTCTGTGGTTGCCCTCACTGCATTCAGTCCCTTTGAGGATGTGGCTGTTCAGCATCACACCAGCTGGGTGTCTGGAGAGGTGTCTCTGACCAAGGCCCTGTCTCTTAAACCAGGGACTGGAGCTGCAGAGAGGAAGGAGTCCCCCTGGGTAATCTAGGAGAGGCAGTAATTGATTAAGTAACTGATTCTGAAGTAACTGATTTGTAGTAGACAGTGTTTATGCCTCCACTCTGGACTAGGCTTTTTCAATCCCAACAAACACCACAGTGAAATGTGTTTTCAGAGTTTTCTGTAAGCCATAAAGCACACAGTGCTAAGCTTTAATGATAACATCATCAAATGTTTCCTTGCAGATGTACAGAAATCTCTTCCAAAAGTTACAGAACTGAGTCTACAGACTGTAGGGTTTTGTTCCAAGCTGATTCAAGGGACAAATTAGCATGTAAAACTGGGGAAAGGAAAGAGTTTTCGAGCAATCAACCCCTCAATGGGTGCAAATTAAGATAAACCCACACATTTCATAGAGACTTACATGAGCTAAGGTTCTGATTCACAAGGTAAATATTTAATTGCACAATAAAGGAGTATCTTGTAAAATATTCTGGTAAATTGCATTTTTAGGTTTCAATATCTCCAGGAAAACAGAAAGGAACTCCAAAACTCCCTGCCACCCACAAGACTGGTATTTGTTGCAAATATTTCCAGGCAGTTGTTCTCCTAAATTCAATTACACCGGTGGCTTCGGCGTAGATCCTGGTGGACAATCACCCACATCATAAAAAGTGCAGGTCATTTGACACAACTGAGCAAAGCTGTCATTTTCTGCCTAAAAGAAGCTGGGGCTAAGCTAAGGCAGAAAATAAATCCTCTGTGACTCATAAAGAGAGAGCTTTTTTAGGTCAGGTCAAGAACAAAGACATTGGCAGCACAGTGCTGAGAGGCTTATAGTGCTGCATCCCTAAGGACAACTCCCGACACCAAAAGGAATTTTATTTTCTTTTTTTTTCACAATCGGGTGAAAGGTTTTTGAATGGATTTGTAAATGACCTTAAAAGAATCAGTTTATTCAATTAGCAAATTCTCCTTTAAATATGGAAGGATTTTCTGTTGGGTTTTTTTTTTCTTTTTCACCAAATATGCAGTCTCTGTAGCAGGAAGAAGAAAAAAAAAAAAGGCATGGCTCTCGGAACAGGGACAGAGCAAATGCTCTGGGGAGGGTGAGAGTGAGAGAAAACATCACGCAGGCTCTCAGCTCCCTGCAGCCACAGTTTCTTCACTATTGCCTAGGGGATGGAGCAGCCTTCCACCTTTGAGGCAAGGTGGTATTATTGAAATGAAGTTCTAGTTGTGCCTCCAAGTTCAAATTTTCTGGTGAGTCTTGGTATTTCTGTGAATTGGTGTTTGCAGAGAAGGTCCAGGATTAAACAGCTGCTGCTTTCCTAATTTCCCCCATGTTACATTTTCTTTTTTTTTGGTTTATTTTCATTTCAAAAACAATGTGCTTGGGTTTTCATATTGAATCCCACGGTGCTCAGTAACGGGAACCATCTCATGGTGTATTTGCAGGGGATCTGCATGTTAAAGGCTAATACTAACCTAGCACAGATGGGAGGTTGAAAAATCTTTCCCAGAGAGAGAGATAGGAGGGAGTCCAAGAAGGCATGGTGCACTTGCTTGTTGACATCATTTGGCCTTGGGTTGGATGCAGTTCACCTTGAAATGATAATTATTCTTTAGAAAACAATGTAAGAAAGCAGTTTCAGGATACTTGCTACCTGAACATTTATTATATATTATTTATTATATATAATATATATTATTAGACATGTAACCCTTATCCTTCCAGTTTAGAGCAAACTTTGGAGCTGGTGAGTTTCAGAATTGCTGATGAGTTGTTTCCTCCACACAAACTCTACTTTCCCATGAACGCAGGAAACTCTCCTGAAGGGTTCCATGAACCCACACCCCCCACACCAGTAACTGGGTTGCTAGGAATAAAATGTATTTCCACCCTTTACTTTCTTAGCTCCAGAAAAGTGTCACCGAGTCCACATCCTGCAAATGGCCAGTGGAAACCTGTCTGCTTGACCTGAACTTTGTGGGAGGCAAATGAGAATTGTGGGACTATTACAGAATCAGAGTGTCAGGGGTTGGAAGAGACCTAGAAGATCATCTAGTCCAACCCCCCTGCCAGAGCAGGGGCACCTAGACCAAGTCCCCCAGGAACAGATCCAGGGGGGTCTGGAATGTCTCCAGAGCAGGAGACTCCACAACCTCCCTGGGCAGCCCCTGCCAGGCTCTGCCACCCTCACTGGGAAAAACAATTCCTCCTCGATTCCTAAGCAGCAAAGAAGATGCCAAATGTCCTGCCACTGAGATTTCAAAGGCAAAATCTCAGCACCTTCACAAAACAAAAACCAAAACACCAAAGAAACCCAACCAAACAAAAATCCCACCTCAAACCAGCCAGGATTTCCAAGTTTGCAGAATTTCTTGGGTTCCTGCTCTTTGTTTTTCACCTCCTCCTGCACTAACTAGGAAACCACAGCCTGATGCATCTGTTGGTCATGGTTCTGATCAAAAATGTGCTGACTCTGGGTGACTTGGTCTAGGTGATCCTGCTCTGGCAGGGGGGGTTGGACTAGATGATCTTCTAGGTCCCTTCCAACCCCTAATATCTGTGAATCTGTGACTCTCCACTTTAGCCCATTGCATCAGGGCACAAACCACCCCTGCCACGCCTGCAGCCCAGCACAGATCAGCCCTGTGCAGCATCCCAGGCTGGGGCCAGAGCAGCTGGTGTGGCCAGGCCCTGCCAGCATCAGCCACAGCCACTGCACAAAGACAACAGCTCCTGCTGGCAAACATTTGCATCCCTGCCTCATCTCACCACCTGCCTCTGCTGCTCCTCACTTGGAAATGAAGATGCTGGTTGCTTGACTCAGAATCTCCTGCTGCATCTGTCTCCTGTAGCCCTGCAGGTTGTGAGGAGAGGATGCACCAAGCCCTTTCTGCAGCTGAGATGAGGCAATAGTTGCTTCTAATCTGACAGGATCTGGTCTTCATCAAGAGAGAGCAAAATGCTGAATTTTTAGTTGCAGACCTTGAAAAATATTGGACTGGATCTGCCCCCTCCTAGCCCAGTGTTCCCCTGCTCTCCCTTCTTCTTCTTCCCCCCACCCCTGTGCTTTCATCAGAGCTCAAAAGTAAATTAATAAAGTATAAATCTCCTTCCAAGAAAAGAAAACCATCTTTCACAAGCAAATGCATGGAAAATTCAGGGCTGGTCTTGCTTGTGTAAATTATACCTCCTAGCCCAACTTCTAGGGGCTGTTTGCCAACTGTGGACATTAAGGAAACTGCTCCAACTGCATTTTATCAGCTTCATAATTTATTCCTAATATTCTTATTTACATCTGATTTGCACTGCATGAAGAGCAGAACAGGGAGAAGAATGAAGACTTTGAGGTTAGCATACTCCTATAAATCTGAACTCTTCGGCCTTTAATCCAGAGCAAATCTCCAATAGCTATTCCTTATATATAACCTGCAATATACTGATTTTAAAGGACTCATTTCACAGGCTTCAGGGGAAAAGCTCTGATAAAAATCTGTTTTTTCCTATCTAAGACACTCTGGAAAGTACTTATAGGAGCATTACCAAACAGAATATTTTTTAAATCCTCCCATAAAAATGATTTTACCCTCCATCATTCAAGTAGGAAAATACTTACAATAAGGATGCAAACAGTCAAGTCCATTTTGATAGTTTTGAGTCCCAGAAGAAAAAAAAAAACCAAAAACACAAACAAAACCCCCTTTTCCTCCTGTTCAAAGCAGTTTGAAAACACAGTGAAGAAACTTCTAGGAAATTCTGCAAGCTTTTTTCATAATCTATGGTTTGAGCAGCATGATTATAGCAAATAAGCTGTTAAAACTAAGATAATTAAGGATAAAATTCTCCCCCATGTCCTAGTCCTTTCCAGCCCTGTCACATTTGCAGATGCTCATGTGAAATACACACATTAGCAGTAAAATAAAGCAGGATGACCTCCTTCCTTTCCTAGCATCAAGACAACAACAGACCACTGGCAAAAGGGAGAAAAGGCCAGTGGAAAAATGGAAATTATTTAAATAAGTGATTGTTTTGGAGCACTGATGAATGGCAGAAAGGTGCCTGAAAAAGGCCAGGCTGACCCCTAAGTAGGATGGAGAGGGAGAAGAAAAAGAAGAGATGGGTGATTCAGAGCACATGAAGCTACAGTGTTCCTTGAAGAAAAAGGTTTATCTCAGTTACATGGTTTGCTTAGAGGAAAGATATAAAGATATATAGGAAATAAGTTGGTTTTTTTTCCTCTTCTATGATGCTTTAATCTCTTGTCCCATGATTTTCCCCCCCAATTTTTCTGAAAAGACAAAGGCAAAACCATTTTACACTTATTTTTCATTCTAGATGGCAAACTGATTAAAAATTTACTAGCAGCCAAATAAAGAAATGAATTGTGATGAAGGCATGGATTCTAAAAAAAAAACAACCCTGCAGTTTTTCAAGTGAGAGAAGTAGGAGTGCAGGATCTTCACATAAATTTAACAAGTAATTTACATTCAACAGGCCAAATATATCCACACTGAATGCAGAACAGCAAAATGTTTGAGACAAAAATCTCAGCTCCAAACAGCATCTAATGATTCCCATTAATGGCAAAGTTCTAGTGCAACAGCTGCTGAGATATTCTAACCCTTAGCACATCTGAAAATCCCAATCAAGCTGTGGTCCTCTCCAGATAATCTGACTCATTTTCTCCTTTTGTGACAGTGGTGTCTATTTTTGGCTTTGGCTTTTGTCATTAAAATGGGGATCACATGACCTGGATGCAGTGGAAAGTCCTTCAGGGTTTTTTGAAGAAGAGCAAGTTTTCCTTAAACCTAAAAAATTCCCAAACCCCTATATAGTAAATTATTAGCTATTTGTATTAGATAGAAAAAAATAATTCGAAGCATAGACAATTTACTATTAGGCCATTAATAACTTCAAATATATTCAAATATTATATATTTAATACGTTTATATTTTCTAACTAAATTTCTACAGCATTTTGCAGGTTTCCCTGACACTGAAGAGCTGTCCCAGGGACATGGGCATGTAAATGGGCACAGACACCCCTGGCAGGAGCTATTTCTGCACATGCTGAGCAGATGTGCAGATGGTAATAAATAATAATAATGCTGCTGCTGCTGATGATGATGATGATGATGGCAGAACCATGTTCAATGCTCATGATTCTCTAGTTTCCACCCTCTCCTCAATCTCCAATGCCAAAGTGCTTCAGATGGCTGGCAAGAAGGCAGATGCTGAGAGCCAACCTGGCAGTGCTCTCAGCCCCCAGGGCCCCTCCCCTAACTATCCTGACATGGAGCAGAAGGATGCTGGGCTGCTGCCAGACTGGGAGGTGTGGGTTCTGAGGGACACCCAACTCCAGCATGAGATGCTCCACACTGAACCCAAGGAGTTTAGCCTGGGAGAACAATCACACCTTGAGCCCCCAGGACTACATTCCTGCCTTGCACCAGCCTGCAGCCTTACCTAAACCAAGGAGTAGTCACCAAGAGGATTGGATTTCAAGCCAAGCCAGAGATTACTTGCAGCATGGATTAATTCAAACTACTCAGCTTTCATTTTTTACCCTCCCATACTGAGCAAAAAATAATTGCTTCAGAAGAAAAATGCTCAAGCAAGCCAACACATCCCTCTCACCAATGCCACCAACTGCTTGCTGCACGTGCCAGGCCATATGAGGCTGGTGTCACTGTCTGACATGATCACACTGATAAAAAACACATCACAGGCTTTGGGGAAACTGCAGCAGCTTAGCCTAGAAGCCTGAAACAAGAAGAACATGGAGATGTGAAACAAGAGGAGAAAACTGTCATTGTGTTGAAGCAAAGCACGTGCAGCACTCTGAAATATTCATTATCCATTCCCAAGAAATGGTCTCAGTTCTGCAGCACAGAGAGGCTGTATTTTGAAATAATGGAAGAGTGGAGGGTGGAAGGAGAACTGGAAGAAAAGTCAGCAGGTGTGATTATCATTTGGAAAATTCTTAGGCACTTATTCTTGAGAGCACTGACTGAATATTCATTAAGCCTCCCAGTTGATGAGGTTTTGGGTTGGACTGTTGCTATCTCTCCCCATAATGACAGAAAAAACAAGGTTTAAAAGACCAGCTGCAGACAGCCAAGTGGGACTTGAGGATTGGAGTTTCTCCAGTCTCCTCAAATCTTTTACCAATTATCTTTCTTGAAGGTAAAAAGAGCAGTAACTGTGGAGAAAAAAGTGCCTAAGAATGGTACAAAAATAAATGGCAAGGCCAGAGATGAATTCAGAGCTGTGAAAACTCAGCCCAGTACCTTGGTCCATTGGGAACACTACTTAAGTGCAGCAAATCATAAGCTAATAATATCATTCTTTCAAGCTCTGGTAGCAGTTTCCCAAGGCATGCTCTGTGAGCCACAGCTCAATGATCCATGCAGCTGATCAATGGAGCAGAGCTGTCAGCAGAGATTCCAATTAAAAGCAAAAAAGAGAAGGGTTCACTGAGCTCTTGACATACATTTTAGGTTCAGCAACAGGGGCTCAACAACACTGCTCTTTGGCAGCACACTCAGATGGCATTTGGAAGAAAAGATCTTCAGTTTGCAGCAGATTTGGTCAGGGAGTGTCTTTGCAAGCCCTGCACATTCTGATTTCAACAGCAGTGTCTGAGAAATGGGCACCTATTTAAGTGTAAATCAGAGAATCCACATCCTACCTGAACACTGGGGCAAAGAGATCTCCTTCAAGAAGCTTCAGTACCATCTCAAAAACCTGCTTGCAGAAGGAACAATCCTGGCTGCCAAAAGTCATTGTGGAAAGTCTAGGAAGCAGTCAGATGATTGCTGTGCTCCAACACTTTTGCTGCCCAAAAAATAAAGGACTAAAAGGAATGTACTTGAGGGCTCAGTAGATCTGCTTCTGGTTCTTCACGGACCTGTGACAGGCACTGAAGCAACTCAAATCTACTTTCTGTGCCCATTATTGGAGAGAAAGAATATTTTTAATCCCATTTGTTCCCCATTATTGGAAAGAAATATAATATTTTAATCCCTTTTGTTCCCCATTATTGGAAAGAAATATAACATTTTTAATCCATTTTGTTCGCCATTATTAGGGAGAAATATAATATTTTTAATCCCTTTTGTTTCCCATTATTGGAGAGAAATATAATATTTTTAATCCCTTTTGTTTGAACCTTAGTGCCCACCAAAGAAAGCCACTATGCTCGAGTTAGGTACCATTAAACATGCTTTTTAAAGCACACAGAGAAAAGCAACATAAACATTCTTGCCTGTGCTGACAGTTGAATGGTTTTGCAACCAAACAAATCTGAACCCATGACAAGAAATGCTGCAAATGTTGCTGACCAGAGGATGATCCCAAAGGCCTGACAGGAAGCAACTAAAAACAGATCTTATTTGTCCAGTCATCTCTAACCCTGCATTACAAGAAGAGAAATTGCTATTTATCTTCATTTCTAGTGTATTTCTTTGAGGAAAGATGCAGGAAGACCCTGGCACAGTTGAATCTTCTAGGTGGTCTAACTATTGGTGAAGTTTTTGCAATGAACAAATAAATAATCCTCTTCAGGCCTTTCCCACTTCAAAGGACACAATATGAAGCTAAGTAAAAGAAAAACTTGAAGGAGACTAAAACCAAAGAAGTCTGAGGCAACACAGATGGGGAAGAACTTGGAAAATGTCAAGTTTAGGAACAGGAAAATTAGGAAGAAAGTTTAGGAAGGAGCATGGAAAAGCTACTCCCCACAATTAATTTTCATATAGGGTGCCTGAAGCTGCTGGGAAAGGTCACTGCCATCACTCACCCACAAGTCCAGAACCCAAGACATGCCCAGCTCTGCTGGGGGCTACCCCATCACTCCTTCCCACTCTTCCCCTGTGTGGGAAGCAGAGGAAAAAGTGCTGTATCACCTTCTGGTGACACCCCAAAAACTTCTGATGTGCCCTGGATTCCACACTCCATCCCACACAACTGAAATCAAATGGAGTGAATATATCTACCAGAACCAGAACAGGGAGTGTATGAACAGTGGGACAGAAACAACACTAAGAATAGTGCTACATGATGCTCACAGAGCCCATGTATAGATAATTTAAATGATTAAAAGATCAGGCAGATTTTCTTCAGAGAAAAACCCAAAACAAAATCCATTTGTCTCAGGCACCAAAAAAAAGTGTGAAGATAATGCTGTAAAACAGGAGGCTGAATGAAAAGAATATTATTAGCAGTGAAAGTTCCAGTCATTCTGAATCAGTGGCTAGGACAAAAGCCAAGCAGGGTTTATCTGTTTCTTAGGGGTTAAGAAGAAACTCCCCACAAGGTCAGCTTGTGCCAAGATCACCAACCAGATGGGCTGAGGCATCCTGGATTTGGGCACCTGTTAGGTGAGGTGGATCTGAGGAGAGGCAATGGGAGTCAGTTGGAGCACAAGAGGTTTAGGAGACACACAAGGAAAAACTTGTTCCCAGTGAGGGTGGCAGAGCCTGGCAGGGGCTGCCCAGGGGGGGTTGTGGAGTCTCCTGCTCTGGAGACATTCCAGCCCCCCCTGGATCTGTTCCTGGGTGACTT
>JANHGL010009240.1:121737-148772 GCA_024611195.1 Ceyx melanurus | reverse complement strand
ATAATGTTAAATAATTTAAAAAATTCAGATTCAGAGTCCCCAGCTCCTCCTTTCCCTCTCAGTTGATTGTGGTGGGAGCAACATGTTCCAGTTCTGTCTCAGAGTAATGAAACAGATTTCTGAAAGACAAATTCCTGTCTGTCCAGCCTGCCTGGTCAGCATCTATTAATTGCCTATGTAGTTGTCCTTTGTTATGGACTTGCTTAATAAATTGTCCTCTCAGGAAAATGTAGAAGTACTACTCTACCTGCATATCTGATTTTGCCAGATTTGGGCAATTCTATTTATAATAGAAAAGCCTGTATCCAGAGCCAAAGCAGAAGGGAAGCCAAAGAAACATGTAGATGCTTTGTTGTTAGGTTTAGGGCAAAGGAGAGAGACAAACCATCATAACTGTCTGCTTCCCAATTCCTAGAAAATCTGATATATGATATATATCTTAAATATATCTTAAATATTATATATGATGCCTGATGCATTTTACATTGGCAGCAATTTTGGTGTTTCCTTCAGCAGAAAAAAATAATAAATTTATGCATTGGTGTTTTAGAAAAAAAAAAGTTCTGGTGAATTAGAAACTCAGCATTGCAGTACCAATTAAATATGACTTTTTTCCACTGGGGTTAAGAGAAGATTTCAAACCCATAGTAAAAGTCAAAGCCTAGGCTTGAAAAATATGTTTCATTCTTAAGGCAGACTTGATAAAGGGCAGCAGTTAATTTGACTTCAGTTGTTTATTTTGGTACCTAATAGTTGCTCTGTCAGTCAGAACTGATTAAATCTGGGGGAAAGAACACAACAGTTTTAATTGGTGCTTAGAATTTTTCATGTCACAACATTGTGGTTGTTGTGATTAATCTGTATGATTAATCAGAATGGATTTCATATAATAATTTGAGAGATGTTGTAAATCATTGTTCAAAGATTGACTCAAGTTGGTGGAAGGGTTTATTTGGATTTACATCAGTCCATCCTTATTCTCCTCCAGATTTACATACCAGTCATTTCTAAAGCAACACTGTGAGAAGTTATTCAGAAATACTGCTTCAGCTGTGATTGATAGATCAACTACTGCCATTGCAGGGAAGTGTTTTGGGTTTTTTTGAGCAGAACTGGTGCATTGTGTGAAATATATTTTGAGTTTCAAAGTTGATTTCATTAAATAGCTCCCATTGCGTTACATGGGACGTTATCTTAAAAAAAGATTTACTCCTATACTGAAATGCAATGGAAAATGTCATTTTCTTTGTTCATATTCAGACAGCTAATGGATAATCAACAAGATAAATTAGGAGAGCAACTCGTGTGATACACATCAAATAACATGAAATATGATAGATAATTTAAAGGAAAGACCTTCATTGCTAACTCTTAGTACTAAATAACAATGTAAATTCTCATTTCACTCAGCTTCACAGTTTTTAAGGGCTTCTGATTTTTCACTTAAAATGTTTGCTTGCTGTGTAGGGATGTTACTGACTCATCCTCATAATTTCTATTAAATGCTGGATGTCTTTCAGATCAAATTAATCAACCTTATGAGGCTGAAATGTTGTCTAGAATTTTGCAGCTGATGGTGCTAGTCAATTTGTACCCATGCACAGGACAGAATTTGACAGACCTTAGCTGTTAACTTCCTCTTCTGCAAATGGAAGTTGGAAATTCCCTGTCAGTTTTAGTGCAGGTAGCTATTATTTTCAGCTGTCTTTACACTTTTGTCTACCAAGCTACAGAGAATTCTGGGGGAGAAAAGAAATCCAACTCCTAAAATGTTTCTTCCCACTTCAGCATGAAAGGCCATATCTGCTCTTTTTCTCTTTTATATCTGAAGCCATTGATCTGCCTTTTCAATACCACGATTTTTGCAGTTTTTACAGTGCTCTACACCCTTATTCTGCCCAACTGTTCCTTTGCAGTTGCTCACTAAACTCTGGCACCAGGCTAACTCAGTGCTGTTAAACAAGATGTCCTTCCCAAAATCATGAACTCAATAAACAGAATTTCTTCATGCCCAAACTGAGATCCAACACAGTTCATTATGGAAATTACTGATGTTTCTTTTTCCTTCACTCTTTCTGAAGGTCAAGTTAACTTTTAAAATAGTATTTTTTACTAATATTATGATGAGCTCTCTCCTGGAAGGTACTGTGCCTTTTGTATTAAATGTACTTATCTGAAGCATTGCTCAAGGGACCATCTGGTGCTGTTACTGATATTTTATTAATATCCGGTTGATTCAGGACCTCTGAGAATAGTAACAAGTTCTTTAAGCATACTCACTTTTCTCTGGTGACTTCTTGTTTTCACTCAAGATCAGTCATAATATCAAAAGCTAACTAGTGGTTGGTCAAAAAATCCCTTCTGACACATTTGCTTTGTGTGTTTAGTATTGACAGGAATTATTTGGACTTGCCATGCTAATTCATCATAATTAGTGTTACATTGGTGGTTGTCAGCATGCTCCAAGTGACTGATGCCTCACTGGCCACAGAACATAGACAATGACTTTTTCTATTTGACTGCAACTCTCCTTCATCTGCTCGTGTAGTAGCAACCTTGTGTATCTTATTTATGCACTCGTACTTTAGCTGTTTGAAAAACCTTTGTTTTATTGTTCTTACCACCTGGGAATGTCTTTAAATCTCCCTTATTGACTCTGTCCTCTTTTCAAATTGTATAGAATATATTGTTCTCCATTTCTCATGACTTAATGTTTTTCTCTCTCTGCTATTGTTTGTTATTTGACTGTGTAACTACTATTTACCTCAGTGGTGCAGAGCATAATGCAGTTTGTATGAAATGTGCTCTGAAAAGTATAGTTGCATTGTGCCATCTCATAAAAGTACCCAGGAGTTGTCTTTGAACAGTGTAATTATGTTTTGAAAGAAGTTTCTGATTTAAGTGCATAATTTGATGTTAGAAATATATTTGAAACAGAGAATTTTGTCCTTGAAAATTTTGTTTTCTCCTATTTTAACACTACAAGTCACCTTCATGTATTATTTAAAGCTGACAGATGTATACCTATGGGATCATTTATTTTGTCCTATCAAAGTACAAGCTGTAAAGGGAGATACATTTACTAATGACTGTAATGTGAAATCTTTTTAAAAGGTCTGTGTCTCTGCTTAAGTAATTTATTACACTAAAGTGTAATAAAAGATTTAGTGTATTACACTAAAGGATGAATGAAAGATGGGAAGGAAGGAAGGGAAAGAAAGGAATGGAAAAGGAGAAAGGGAAAAAAAGGAAGAAGGGTTAGTAGTGAGGGAGGGAGTTGAGGAATGTGTAGAACTTTAAAAAGTGAAGTGTTTGCAGGAATAAAAAGCAGAATTGGAAGCAGTAAACAATGCTTAGCAAACAGTTGGAGAGGTTTGACCAGTGCTTTATCATGTCTGTGGATGCTGCTACTTGTATTTCAAAGTTTACTGGTTTTGCTATAGAAAGTGACAATGGATTGTAGCTATAGAAATCTCAGACCAGCACGAACAGTAAATTGACTTTGAAACTAGGAAACCAGACTTTTAAACTGGACAGACATATAAACCACATAGCTGTTTAACCAGTTTAAGCACAAGCTAAACCCCTGGGGCACAGGGTAGAGGGTTGTACATGGCAAAGCAAAAGGGCTTTCTGCATCCCTGAGTCCTGGATGCTTCTCTGAGAAAGAAAAATAAATCCATATATATCTAAAATATATAATCCATATATAATCTAAATCTACCCTCTTTCAGTTTAAAACTGTTACCCCTCATCCCATCACTACACTCCCTGATTATGAGCCCTTCCCCATCTTTCCTGAAGGCTTCCTCTAAGTACAGAAAGACTGGTGTAAGGTCTCTTCAGAACCATCTCTTCTTCCTGCTGGACAGACCTGACTTCTTCAGCCTGTTACCTTAGGGGATGTGCTGCATGGATTATATTTGTGGCCCTCCTCTGGACATGCTCAAGTAGGTCCACATCTTCCTTATGCTAAGGGTCTCAGTGCTGGACTCAGTTCTCCAAGTGCATTCTCATGAAAGTGGAGTAGAAGGGAGGACTCACCTTCCTTGACCTGATAGCCACAATTCTTTTGATATAGTCCATGATGTGAGTGGCTTTCTGGGCCACAAGCAAACATTGCTGGCTCCCTCATATTCAGTTTTTCATCCCTTCTTCTGCATGGTGGCTCTTAATCATCTCATACCCCAGCCTGTGCTTGGGATTGCTCTGACCCATGTGCAGGATCTTGTAATTGGTCTTGAATGAGATTTATAAATATAAATATTGTATAAATATAAATATTCTGTTGAATTATAAATATTTAAATATATATGTCCTTTTATATGTAAATTTGTATGTGTGTGTATATACATAGATATGTTAAGCACATTGTATTTTGTCGCATGTCTAAAACAGTCCGTGTTGTTCCTATCATAGTTTTAATTAGGAACAGAGATCAAATATGAGATCTATATCAAAGAACAAAGCCCTTAGGATCACTGGTGCTGATATTTGTTGATAAGGAATCTTTTTTTCTGGAAACACCCTTAGATCAACTTGTCTCTTAGGAGATAGTAGATGACTGGATGATTGTTGTTAAGGGATATTTATTTTTTTTTCTCTGTGGTGTTGAATATTCCTCTAACTGCTGGTTTGATTAGATGAATGGTGGCCATAAAGTATTCATTACCACTTTTCAGCTCCTGTAGCAATGAACTCTACTATTTTTATTCTCCAATTAGGTTTGGGTCAGTAAGATTTGAAAAGGAAAGTCTAGAAGCACTATAAAAACAAAAACTTTTTAAAAGGAGACCATATTTTTGCCTCTAGAATGACTGGCAGAAATGAAAGTAACAGAATAGTGGGATGTCAGAACTTTTGCATGATGCGTATTTGTCATGTTTCTTTCAGTGACATTCCACAGATATTGGATAAAAAGACTTGTTAATAGAAATACAGAAAAAGTTACATCTGGGCTATGAATCTATTTTTTCAAGGTCCCAACTTTTCTATCATATTATAAACCACAAGCTCAAATATAAATGTCAGCTTGAGGTGGCTTATGTTCGTATTCAGAAGTTTAATTCTAGCTTTGTGTTCAGAACACACAATAAAAGTATTTTGATAGAAACTGATTATGCAGTCCACATCCTCTGGGTGATTATTTTCCTCTCAAATTCTGATTATTCAGGCTTTTTCCTCTTAATTCCTTTGAACTATAGTGTTGTAGTTCAGAAAGTCACACAAAGTACCATCTGTTAGAATATATCAGTGACACTATTCAATGGAAAAAAACTGTGACTGGACTCTGTCATAGGAATATACACAAATATCTGAATGTGCTCTTTGAATAAAGCAAGAAAACTTTTAATAAAGTGAAAAGTAACCTACCTGCCATCAATAGTTCTTAGTGTATGACATTTTTGCACATAGGACAATTATTATTTAATTACCTAGCAGATTGTGAGAGCTGTGAATGGCTAATTACCAGATCAAGTACTTTTCTGTCCAACAGTGCATTAGAACATACCTGCTCATGCCATAGACCCTTCTGTCTTTGATTCTAAGGCTTTAAATCTGGACCTTAGAAACGCTAAGCAGAGATACTATTAGTAGAGGTCTCTGCTCAATTTTCCAAGACATATCATAGGCAAATTAAATAATTCCATGGGAACCAAAGAGAAAAGATTGTCATAGATTATGGTCAGTACAATCCATTAAGATCACTTTGCTGAAGCACCTTGTATTACAGAAGATAGGAAATTTTACAACATGAACATTTTGTCAGGGTTACCTTCTCCTGAGCTTTTCTATTTTTTAAAGACAATCTTTATGTAATTATTTCAAAACATAGAAAGCCTGTTATATCTTTAGATAATTGTTCCCTAGTGCTTAATTTTCTTCACAGTTAAAAGTATTCATCTTAATTCAAGCCTGAATTTGTCTAGCTTGGACTTGGAGCTTTCAGATCTCATTACTACTTTTGTACCCAAATCAATTAAAACTCCTCCTTAATGTCTTCATCATGCACACCAGAAGCTTCTGTGGATAAATCAAGTGAGTGTAAGTTCTCTAGACTGTGGCAAACACATTTGATTTTCCAAGGTCATACAG
The DNA here is from genome assembly GCA_024611195.1 of Ceyx melanurus. Lineage (NCBI taxonomy): Eukaryota > Metazoa > Chordata > Aves > Coraciiformes > Alcedinidae > Ceyx > Ceyx melanurus. The sequence goes on along the minus strand of JANHGL010009240.1, from coordinate 142,676 downwards.
TTCTTTATAACCTTCTATAAATTGTCCATTTTTCATTTTTCTTAAAATGTAAACTTATAACCCAGTGATATGATTTTTGCTGTTATGAGTGAACAGCCACAGGCTTTGTGGTCTCAGGACTTGTCTGGGATTGCCTTGGCCTCAGGTGGTTGTAACTTGGTTAATAGTTGCCAGTGGCTACCTGACAGGTGCCCAACCAGAATGGGCTTCAGCTCAGTGAATCCCGTAGGCAGTGAAGGGCTGACAGACCCTGGAGTCCCTGTGTAATAAACAGCCCTTGGGGTGGCCTGCACTATGGGTGGCTGTTGTGCAGATCTCAACCTGTATTTTGGGTAAAGAAGAAAAAGTTTGTCATTGAAAAAGTGTAAAAGTGATGCCATGGAGCCCTGCACCATGGACAGCAAATTCCTCTCAGGAAAGAACTTTAGTTCTCTCTTTCCACCTCCTACCCCTGTATTTCTTAAGGAAAACTGAAATGCCAGGTTGGCTACCCTGACAGACAGAGGAACAAGAGCATAATTATCAGGAAGCAGGATAGATACGAGGAAGATTTTGGTAACAACTTTATTACTCATGGATGTTTTCTGTATTAATTAGACAATCTGAATTATTACGCTGTTAAACATGAACTGGGCTGACAAGGAATTCTTACCTTCACTTGTAAGATGTGTTCTTTTTTGTCATGACAAGATTTTGAGTGTAACAGACAGAACTAGGAACAGAACTTTAAGTAAAAATCTCTAAACCTCTGTGATTAAAGCCCATTGTCTTCTATTTGCAGTCCTCTGTTATATACATGGGACCCATATTCCCTTACATGAAACAGCTTGCAAGTTGAGATTTTTATCTGAAGAATCTAGATTTCTAGATTCTGGATTCCAAACTTCTGTCCTTTTAAGTAAAGATTTTATTCAAAGAATTTGCATTTAAGTGTATCAGAATGCAAATAGCTGAGTGAGCTCATTTTGCCAAGAAATCTGGGTAGATTTTCGCAGCATCTTTTCCAAGCTGTTATAAACAGTCATGTAGCTGTATAAATCTCTGAGTGATGATCCCCAAGCAGAAAGTTTGTTTTCACTAGCAGACTAATACTATGGATTAGAGAGTTTCTGAATAATGATGGGCTGGTGATGTCTCAGCTAAGCTAAATTCTTTATTAGGGTGACACTGTCACTCCTGTTAAGTAAATTTGTGATTCCACAGAAGGTGCACCAGGCTTGTTGGATTTTAGCCTTCCTTGATCTATATTGATTGGAATATTGCCATTTTTGTTACATACTAGTTGTACCTGCTATCATAGTTCCTGGATTTTGATATGTTTTCTGTTAAGCTAAACTGCCTCTAGGTTCTGACATCTTGTATTCCGTCATAATTTTCAAATATTGCCATCATACTGGAATTTTTTCAGACTTTCAGATCTCCACTTCTGCCTTAGGATTTCCCTAAAATTAGCATGAGCAGTTTGTTAATATTCTCAGCTAATTCTTTTGATGCTCTCAGATGCAATTTACCCAGTCCTAAAAGTCTGAAAGATCACTATAATTGCTACTTCATGTCAGTGAAGCTATTAATGAACAGAAAATATTTTGGTTTTGCTATACGATGAGTGATTCTGCTGCTGTGTAAATAGTGAAGTATAATGCCACTTCAATTCTTCACATTCTTTTGTATTATAGTTTAATTTTTTCCCTTCTGATCTAGTGTCGGATGTTCAAAGTATTTTTTTTTATTTACCTAAATATATCTTCCTAAATTTAAGGTTTGTTTGCTTGCTTTTTAACTGATTCCTTTACTTTCATACTGTTGCTGGTAATATGTTAACATAGCCTGTCTTCTCTCCAATGATTTTGCAAACATCCTGAGACTTTCCAGCACCATTTTTCTGCATCTCTTGGGAGTGACCCGTGGTGCAAGATGCAAAACATTCCTTGCACTTACCCTGGAAAATCTTGCCAATACTTGCTTCTCATTTAGATGTGTTCATACTGTTTTTACCAGTTTGGAAAACAGGTCTTATTAAGTCACAGTGTCTCCTTATACCACCAGTTGGGTCTGTAAAGTCTCTGCTAGCAGCTGAGGAAATTATGCTATAATGACTTGTACTTAGGAAAACCCATCAGTTTCAGCCTAGGGATGCATTTATCTTTCAAACTGCTGTCTTACAGAGAACTGCCTTAAGCAATGTGTTTCTGCTAGAGACTTCTCATGTGGAATTCATAGAAACATTAAGGCTGCTTTACCAGCAGCAGCTTTAGACCTCCAGCATATGTCTTACAGGTTGAAATACCTCAAAATGACAGATATTTTTTTTCTATGCACATCTTACAGGTTTTGCATCTCTGTATGGCACTACTTTCTTCCAAAACCTCAAGCTGTAGCTAAGCAAGGTGCCTGTGGGTATATTGAAACTGCCTGTGGGTAGATAATGTCAATTTTCATATCCACAGAACTCTGCTGAAACAGAAGGGGGGAAAAAAAATGAGCAATGGGATTTGTCCATACAAGTGAAATCACTGGATGATCATCTGCACTTGATGTAACCTTAGAGTGGTGAAAACTATTAAACATGCAGGTTATTTTGTGGGTTTTTTTTTTAATGAAGTGATGATATGCTTCCTTACTTATACTCCTCTAGGGGAAAAAACCACAAATCTTGTGAAAACAGTAGTACTTTCCAATTTAATCTGTATTGGTATTCAGCTGTGTGAAACAATTCTGATATTATCAGTGACATTATTCAGCTCTAAGAGAACGGGATGGAAGCCTAGCAAGCAGCATGTTGCAGTAACAGCAAAATTTTAATACAATAAACTAAGACCAGAAGAAGAACTGAGGATTCATAGGTTTGTTTCTCTCAACTAAAAGTTAAAGATTATTAAGTTGAGATGTGCTCAGTGGAATTCTGCCCTTGTTAACCTCACTGAGCTCAAAAATTCATCATGTTATCCATTCTTAGTATATAGGTGTAAGATTTTTTTTACTTAGTTCCATGTGAACTAAATCCTGATATCTAAAGGCAAAATTGGATGTAAATTAGCATGTGTTGTACTTAAGTAATTGTGATAAGTTCCATACAGTTTTCTTTCTAATTGTTTCTAATTGAAGCCAAGCACATCCTTTAGAGGCTGGCTGGTACAAAGCTATAGCTGGCAGCACAATTGCTTGTGAAGTTTTTTCTCTCTGCTTAAGAGCCTTTAACAGCTAGTGCCAAATAACATACAGTGCTGTCACTGCAGTGGAACCAGAGTTCTTGGTGTGGCATAAATCAGAATTTCCTAACCAATAATATTTTCATTGTATTCCCAGCTAATCCTGTGATCTGATAATGGCTCTGAGTGATCTATTCCTGCTCTGGATGGCTCACCCTCTCCTCCTTTAAAATGAAACTTTTGGTTTCCATTATGAATGATTCTCCATCATGAATGAAAGTGGTGTGTTTAAACCCTATTCAGAAGTGTGATATCAATTCCATTAAAGGAGAAACAAAGCTTTTACTAGGCTATGTTTACTAGACTATTTGTTCATCTGAAAATTCTCATTGGTTTTGGAAGTAAAATCTGTTGATGGGAACATGTATGGTGGGTTGACAATGGCTGGCTGCCAGACACCCACTCAAGCTGCTCTCACTCCTTAACAGAACAGTGGCAGAAAATAAAATGGAAAAGTCCATGGATTGAGGTAAAGTCTTTCCAGCTACTGACAAAGGCAAAACAAACTCAATGTGGGGTAAATTAATTTATTGCCAATAAAATTATTAATTTATTAATTTTAACAATTAAAACAGTGTTGGATGGTGAGAAACAAACACAAAAAACCTAAAACATCTTCCCTTCAACCTCAGGTCAGCAGTATAAACGAAGCATAAATTAGAAGATGATATTTCTCATTTGATTCTGTTCCATGGAAATGATTGTGTGGCTATGAGGATACTGTTGCTGTGGTTGATTTTAATCATAAATCTGAAGATGATTTGGTAGGAGACTGTGAGGGAAGGAACTAGGCAGGAGTGCTGTTGTTTGTTGAAGATGAGTCAGTATGTATTTTAAAGTAGACTTCAGTCTCTGATGTTTTGACCACTCATATTTCTACTTGCTTGGGAATCTGGAATAAAAAAATCTATTGATACACATATCTGAAAAGCTTCTCATCAGAACTAATTTAGTGAATCATAACACTAAAAAAAGCTTTAAAATCTTCCCTTAAAGGAAGACACTTGTAAAGACAGCATCTGTAACAGTAAAAAAAAAAAATTCTAAAGCAGAAAGATGGTCATAAACACTTTCTGACAGCAATAAAAGCTACACTATCCTGCCCAAGGTTCACAACAACGTTGAATAACAATAATGACATTCTGCTAGTACTTAACAGTCCGCAAATGTCAAGGGGAAAATTCAAAAAAACAATCCTGCCTTCACTTGACAGAACAGTGTATGTCTCCTCTAGAAAATTTACAAAAGTGTATGTGGTAATAACAGGGTTGGGTTTATGTGTAACCCTTTGTAGTGCATTAACAGAACAGTTTATCATCCTCACCCATCAGTTGCAATTTCCTGAAATTTCATTTGTATTCATGGAAAAAACTTGGTGGGGCTGGTGGTAGCCACTTTTTTTTTCTTTGCTTATGTGTTTGGTTTTTTTTTAATCACCTGTTTTACAAAGCAATTCTTCTTGTTCCTATCTGACACAGTCAAGAAAATACAGCCAAAGGCAAGGGCATCAACCACCTTTTTGAAGGTCTCTGGTAAACTATTATTTATTTGACTTCAGAGAGTCTGCTTCATATTTTAAAGGGCAGTACGGCCAAGCTGAGAAGCATGCTTAGTAAAATACATCATCCATTAACCTTATCTGCTGTCCTGACGTGGGAATTCAATATCTTGCTGAGACCCAAAGGAGTGCTCTGAGTGAGTATGGCTCTCTGATATAAAGCTGTGCTTTTCTGCCTGTGTTGTTTCACTTTAGATGTGTTGTGTCTTTGAAAAAAAACTCATAAAAGATGAAGATTCTACCCCAATAACTGCCCTAAGTGATGCTCTCCTACAGAATAGCCAAGTGACGTGGGAACATTTCACACAATTCCTGCAACTTTTGTCTGCCTCAGTTTTTGAGTCCCCATTGAACTTCTGTGCTTATGGAACAGCATCTGTAGTGGCTGAATATTTCCCTCTCTGATAAGTGTTGTCAGGAACAGGCAGGAGATGACAAGGCAAGGGTGACTTTACAATTTACTCTTCATGTAGTATCATTTTTTTTTTTGTTAAAAGGTTCACCTGCCCACTGCAGAAAGCAGAATTATGCACAGATCTTTGATCTAACCTAATGTGGAAACACTGGGTTATATCTTAGTGTTATACACATTTAAATATTTTCACATATTTCTAAGTGAAGATTGGTAGGTAAGTACATAGAGTGAAAGGTGCAGCAAAGGAAGTGGAAGCTTCTAGCTAGGATTCACTATATAATATATATAAATTATAAATATATATTAATTATAAAAATAATATATATAATTTTTAAAAGTAGCCTTTATGCAAAAATTTATCATAAACAAAGTGCTTCTTTCTCTCATTTGTATTCTTAATGGAATTACAGCCTCATTCAGAGACATCTTTCCACATCCTCTTCCCAATTGTTACCAGCAATCCTATTTTGAGGCCAGATTCTAGTGCCTTAGAAGTTAAGCAGTGTGTGTGCTGAGGGATTGCAAATGAACACAGCATTTGCTAAAAGCAATGTGCAAAAGAATGGGTGGTTAATAACTTTCTGAAGCCGTTTGTTAGTCAGAGCAAGCAGAAATAGTAACTCAGTCAGTAATGTACCAGCTAAGCTAATTAAATGTGCCCTCAGCCCAACATCTGTCTTCATAATGATCTTGGTGCTGTTAGGCACCCACTGCCTCATGCTTTTATGCTCTAATTAATGATGATAACCAATGGATAACATTTATAATGTTGAAAAAATATCTAATTTTTGTCATCTTGATGAAATCTACTGAAATAAAGGTATGGAATCTTCTGGTATTTTCCATGTACAAACCCTTTTATCACATTTTAAAACTTTAAAAAGTCAGAACTTTTAAATGCACAAGTACTTTGTAACCCTGCTAATCCTGAGTGTGCTGGCACTATCTAACGTGATTATTTTCAGTGAGTAAAATTTGAGACTGCTTTAGGTGAGAGGAGAAAATATTACTTTCTTTTAAACAAATGACATATTTTAGCATTTGTCAGGCAGGCTGTTCATATTAATAGAGTTTGTTTTATTTTTATCAAGTCATTGACTACGGTATTTTTTTCCCCAAAGTTATCTGCAGTTCCCTCTCTGCAGTTCCTTATCTTTTCCAAGCTGGTCTCACTCTATGCAGAGTGAGATGTGTTTTCACACCAATTATGATAATCTGTATAGCTAACCATCTCTGCCAGCCAGTTTCCATGGACTTCTACCACAATTACTGTAGAACAATATAGTACAGAAGGTAATTCAGAGACTCCTGCTCTAAATTTCCCTTATACTCTTTATTGAAGACAGACATAATTTAGAGGCAACAATAAATGCTATAGGCTGAAGGATGTTGTATTTTCAACTGATTGTATTCTGCAAGGCTTGGAGCTCCTTCTCTATCAAATATTAACAATTAGAACTTTATTCTCAGCCTCTTTGACTCAGCAGTTATCTCCAAAATAAAAAATAGAGGGTGGGTTTTTTCCTTTTATGCTGTGACTGAGCTGTCTTCTCCATCACTGTAGTGACATCTTTAGGGACTTTTGTGATGTTCCCTCTCATTCCAGTTTATTTCCAATGGGAAACACTCAGTGCACTTCATTAAAAAATATGCCAACTTCCAAGTTAATTATTGTGGTGTAGAACACATAAAGAATAAAGAAAATTTCACATGTTAAAATGCTGATGGCAGTTCTTTTAAGAGCAGAAGAATCTGAGATCATTTTGTCATCTAAAAGTGAATTTGCTAAACCGTAAAAACTTAAGGAAATTTCCAAGAAATATAAATATTTAATGCACAATACATCTCTGAAGCTCTCATTTTGTGGTTTTCTTTGAAGAGGGCAGTGGCTAATAGGCAAGCAGGGTTAATAATGAAATCCAAGTGTGAGAATGTTCTTCTATGTTTTGGAGCTGAAGGGCAAAATGAACATAATTGCACATTAGAAGATTTTCAGAGACACCCATCATCTCAGTAACAGATCTGCTTCTACCAGTTTGGGATGTAATTAAGAGAAAATATATCCCTCAGACAGGAAGGAAAAATAAACAACAATCTGTGTTTGCTGTTCTTGAAATGAACCGATGGCTAATTAAATGTTTGACCAATGAAAAATGTCGCTTATTGTGATCTGAAGTTTGTTATACTGAGTTCTAGCAGTTTTATGAAAGGAATGGATTTCAAAGGCTGTGCCCACGGACAGTGTAGTAGGTCATAACAGTGCTATAACAAGGGATAAAAGGAAATATATCAGCCACTATCATCATGTGCTGTTTCTAAATTAAGAGAAAAATGACTACTGAAACCAGTGTTATGATGACAGTGGAGCAGAAATCTGTGTCCTGACTACAAGGAAGTTATATCTAATTTTTAGGTAAATGGTGTTCCAAAAATGAGTGGGTTTTGTTTGTAAGGAAGCTCCAGAGCACTCAGTGCATTGGTGGAGCATGGGAACTTGTGTACAAGCAACCATCATGGTCCTGAGAGCAACCTCCTGCTTCAGGGACTCTCATGGCTGGGCTCAGCACCAGCTTCTGCTGCAGCTGCCCTGCCTTGAATCCGAGAGCTGTGCAAGAAGAGCTCTGCAAGGAAAAGCTCTAAGGAGCAGTGGTTTCCCCACCTCTTTGCTTTTAGGATTCCCCTCTCAACTTTGAGCTATGCTGCAGATCTGCCAGTGCCTGCTCATGTACCCCTGACCCCCTGACTTCATCTCCTGGCTTGAGCTGCTACCTGCCTTACTGCCAGGTCAGATGGTCCACAGCAGAAGATTGGCATGGGTCATCTTGCCCACTGTGGACCTGTTGGTGAGACTCATACCCTGTCTGCCTTGCTTTCACTCTAAGCTCCCAGCAACTCTTCCCTTGCAGAGCAAATCCTTCTTTCTGCTCCTTGATAATAGCTTTCTAAAAATGATGTCACCAGAATCAGGTGAGAACAGCCCTCTTGTTTTCTGGCCAGCAGCCACTTTCAACACATGCCTAGGGCAAACATGTGAGAAACCTGCTAAGTGTGGGATAATATCTGCCTGGGCTACTTTCCAGTCATCACTACTTTCATAAATTCTTTATTGAGAAGTTGCAGCTGTGTTTATCTTCCCTTTATTTTCTATTTTTGAACACTTCCCTGCTTCCCTCCCTCCCTCTGAAACACAATGATGTGTATAGTGGGAGGGTGTGAGGAAGGACTTTTTGCTTGTATTGCCTGGTCACTGCAGTAGCTTCATTTTAATCCATTTTTTTTGTACTATATCATGATGTCTGCTCATCCCTAGTGCCAGTTCTACCACACATTCATTTGATGGACTTGCACTGTACTGCCTCTGAGCTGTCCTGCAGTGCTTTTAGCCTTTTACTCTTTGAGATTAGATAGGAAGCAATACATGCTGTATTCAAATGTGATGCGTCATGGATTTCTGTAGTGGGAAACGTTAGCTACAAAATCATTGATTCTTACTTCATACTATAGTAATTCCTAGCATTCTGTTAGCAGGTTTTGGCTTTTTTTCCTGAAATCTGAGCTGATACTTGCAGGAAGTTTTCCAATACAAATATTCAGCAAGAGAATAGCTGTTTTGTTGTCCTTTATTGTATAATCATAGAGCTGTTTTTATTGATCATTTGTTTTGATGTTGTTGTTTTTCCAGGAGCATTTTATTATTTGAATAACTTATCCCAATTACAAAATAACTTTACCCATTCTAAGCAAATTCTAGAGATAATTTTCCAGGATGTTCTCTTGACAGCATGTTGAAATTAATTCTGTTGCAGAGAAATAAGAAATCACTATCCAGAGTTTACTTTGAAAGGAGAAGTGAGCCATTCAGCCATAAATAGGAGAAATCAGTTATAGCCAGGACTCATGTCATTTGGAACTTCAGGAGAACAGTGCTTTGGACATTGCACTAACACTGATAAATAAATAAATGTTCCCAGCAGAAGGTTCCACCAGGATCCCTCTTCTGCCTTATATATACTTCCGCTGTTTATTCCCATGAAATACAATTTTTGTTTGTTTGTTCCCAAGTCGATTGATCTCCTACTATATTCTGGCAAAGTCAGGAACTGCATTTATAAAGGAATATCTAGAAGTAATTGTATACCACTGCCCCTTTTTCCTTTGATTATTAAACAGGTGATATGAGAGATCACTGAGAAAAGCTTTTGGGCAGAAGGAATGGTGCTGTCCTCCAAAATGGAAGGCATTTATCAACACAAATTCTGGCTTCAGAATTTTTCTGTTTATTTTCAGCAAGAGACCAAGGTCCAGCTGATATCTAGTAGGAAGCAACTTCCCAGCAGTACTCCACAGATCTGAATGAAAGAGCATGAAATGTAACAAGAGGTGATGCCATCTGTTGTCCTGATATTGGTTCCCATAATACCATCCAAATCAGTGGTATCTCATCAGTATCCTTCCATCAAAGAGAAAGATAATTCTTTATAGTGAGAGAAAGTAGGTATCCACAAGAGCTAAGCTATCCTGGCCTGTGGCTAACCAGCTTCACAAAGTTGGAGCTGAGTGGATGATGGATTGTGTGTGTGTCTAAACTGATAGCTTGCCTGCCCACTTTCAGCCACAGAAAATAACTTGCAGGTAGGTGGCTTTTCACTGCACCTGAGTCTATCTGCAGATGAGTTATTTGTCTCCTTCTCCTCCAGGGCTGCAGATGGCACCAAGGCCTGTTACTTCAGGTTTCCTATTGCTTCCTCAGCCTGCCTGAACTAATCAGTCTCCAGGAGAGGAGCTAGACGAGGTCACTCCTCTGTACAGGGTCCTGTACATGACACAGTTTTGAGATGTCACTGAAATAACCCCAGCATATTATGGATTTTTTAAGGAGCTAGTATAATTTTCCCCACTAAGTAAAGCATTACCATGATTTCACTTGTTAAGGTAATTATAGGTATGATGCATATTTGGCTTCTTGCTTCTTTTGAGAGACTGGAAATTAGTGAAGAGTTAGAACCAGGCTGTAGTTACATATGATGGGGATTTAATGCAGAAATCTCTAATACATTTTTTCCATTTTCATGTTCTATGGATAACTCTCAAAGTCCCATTGCAGTGTCACATCCTAAATCTAAAACTGTTGCAAAGGAGTTCTATGTGGAATTATTAATAATTGAACATAGTGATGTGGTCTTAGGGTACTACTCTGTTCACTATGCTCCATGTGGTGTGCTCTAATGTAATAGTCTCAATATTTTTCAAAGCAGATAGTGAAATTTCTCTTTCTTCATTGAAGGGTGGAAAGAAGAGGCTTAAATTTTCCTGTGTGAATCTATTTGTATTGCTGTGCACAAAAAATTACTATGCATTACAGTGACAGACATCTCAGGGAACTAGTTTTATATAACCCTGGCAAAAGCTTTCCATATTTGATGTGAAACTTTCCAGGTTAAAAAAAAACCAACAAAGACATAGGTAGGGGTAAGAGCAGAGGGAGGAGATTGTAGAAGTTGCATAGAGCTTAAAATATACCAAAGCCATTATCAGAATATTTTCAAATGAAAAAAAAAATAATATTATTCAGGGCCTAGTGTTTTGATGAAGGTGAATTTAACAAGGTTGGCTTGTGAAGCATTGTCACACCCTAGACAATTATGGAGCCACTTTAAAAGCTTAATTTGAACACTTTATCCAGGACACCTTCCTGTTGACCCCACAGGACCAGTCTACTCCAGCACAGACCAGAAGGGTCAGTGGGCATCCTATGGCTCATGAGCCTGTTCATAGTCATAGATGGAAATAAAACCTCTGTCTATGAATTAGGTTACAGTTTTAATTTTTACTAGAACAGTATTTTGGGGAATTATGTGAGAATCCACACTTCAAGGTTTTGGTGTTAAAATTGTGCTGTAGGATGTTTCCAGAACATGGCAGAAACTAAAATGTATTAGGATATAGGAGTAACAAATTAAGAAGAGGTCAGTATGAGGCACTGAGATTTTAAAACATATATTCACATACCTTGGATGTTTCTTGAGAGTAATAAAACTGAGGCACTTATCCCTGCTGGCTGCTAATGATCTTGTGGTAGTTTTCATGAGGATGGCATAATTATGCTGTGTGTCCTAAACTGAGTAACTTACCTGCTATTCTTGCTTCCCCATGTGCCTTTCCATTGTCTATAGCACTTCTTGTGCTTTTAGTTTCTTTACCTGTTGTTTTCTTTGCAGGTAAAATTAGTCATGCATGTTGGGCTTCACTCTACTGTCAATGCCTCACTGCACATGCTACACTGTTTTAATCAAGTTAAATCCTTTTGAGAGCCTTGGTGTAAATGATGTGCTCTCATGTCTCACTGTTGGGTATCCCCAGGATTCTCAAACACTAGCCTTTTATGACTGTATGATACATTAATTCTAATTTAGTTCACAGGAGGCCCATATACTGCACAAGTTCTGCAAGTTCTGTCAGTTTGGAAGGCCCTTGTCTGAGAGCCTCCCAGGGTTTATAAGAAAGAAATAACCTCTTTTTTCCAATCTATACAGAGAATAACTAGGAGTCTTAGTCTATTTTAAAAAAAATAAAATGTGTACTTTTGGTGGAAATAAGCAACAAGGGCAACACAAAAGGATTCTATAAGTACCTAAAAATCAAAAGGAAGACTAGGGAAAATGTAGGCCCACTGCTGAATGGGGCAGGAAAGCTGGGTACAAACATAAAACATGCTGAGGTATTGAATGCCTTCTTCACCTCCCTTTTTGTCAGTAAAACTGGCTTTCAAGAATCCCAGTCTCCTCAGACTAGAGGTAATGTCTGGAAAGGAAAACTGATAAGGATGTGTCTTGGAGGAAGATCAGGCTGGGGAGCATTTACAGAAGACTGGACATGAGTAAATCCATGGGGCATGGTGGGTTGCACAAACACGTGCTGAGGGAGCTGGCTGATACCATTGCAAGGCAAATCAACCTGGAAAAGCTGTAGCAACTGGGAGAAATTCCAGAAGACTGGAAGAGAGAAAATGTCCTTTCTATATTTGAGAAAGTCAAGAAGGAATATCTGGACAACTACAGGCTAGTGAACCTCACCTCAGTCCTGAGAATATGGTGGAGAATATCCTCTTGGGAAGCATTTCCAAACATGAAGAACAAGAAGGTCATTGAAGATAGATGGATTTATGAAGGGCAGATCATACTTGATCAATCTGTTAGCCTTCTATAATAAGATGACTGGCTTGGTGTACAAGAGAGGAAGCAGTGGATTTGTTTACCTTCTTATTAGTAAAGTCATTGATACTGTCTCCCATGACACCCTCATAGATGAAGTACATCAGATAAGCAGATTGTGTGGTTGATTGGAAACTAGTTTAAGGACTGGGCCCAGATGGTTATGGCACAAAGTCCAGCTGAATTTAAATATGTTTATATCAAATACTTTTATTTCCTCAACATGAGGAGAAACTTCTTTACTGTAAGGTTAACAGAGCAATGGAAGGGGCTGCCCAGGGAAGTTGTGGAGTCTCCTTCTCTGGAGACATTCCAGACCCCCCTGGATCTGTTCCTGGGTGACTTTGTCTAGGAGCCCCTGCTCAGGCAGGGGGGTTGGACTAGATGATCTTCTAGCTCCCTTCCAACCCCTCACATTCTGTGATTCTATGATTATTTTATGACTCTTTCTTCCAAATTTTAACAATCCATTTTGTCAATGGGGCTTCTGGTTTAAACTGTAGTTTGTAGCCCACTGGGAAGCATGTGTTCTTCTGTCTGTGCGCACTGTCATTATCTTGTAAACTACACTCAGTTTTTCGCTGAAATTGGTAGCATTTTGTCCTCTTCCACTATAATTCAGGGACAGTTTTTTTTATGTAGCATCACTATTTATAATATATATTGCTTAGAAATAATTTAGCTTGGTAGCTGAGCAAATTGCAGTATAATTTCCCTGCTCTTACACAGACCTTTCTCCTGTTTGTAGCAGTGATTTCTGAGTTATAACCTCTCCAATATAAATAATGCATTAGTTCATAACTTAAATGTGACCTGTTTTTACAAAACTGGTGATTCACTATAAGGATTTTTTGAGTATCTTACAAAACTTTGAGCATGTTTTGGTAGCTGATTTTTCTCCTCTGATATGTGACACGATGTGGAGGTTTGGCTGTTGTGTGTTTGACAGTGCTGTGAGGACCCAAAACTGCTGAGAGTCTCTTAGTGTAATGATAGAAAGAGGCTCACAAGAGATTCAGACTAACATGGACTCTGCTAGGCTATCATACTCTAAAATCAGCAACCTAGCAGTTACAGGACAGGTTTTCTTTGGTGGAAAGACTGGTTGACACAGCTCATTTCCACTTCTGCAGTTCTGGTGGCAGTGATTTGTACAGTGTGCAAAGTGTGAAGCTTTAAACCCAATCGTTGAAATGAAACTTTTACAGTAATCATCTAAAAAAGGTAGAATTGCAGCAATTACTGAAGAAAAGAAAAAAAAAAGGGCTACACATTTCTTAAACTGTGTTTGTTACCAGACAATGCCAATAAGGTCACAAAAATTCTCTACTGTCACCATAATATAATATATATAATTATAATAATATAATACATCAGGTATTTTATACAGATGGACAGTACTGCACAAATAAAAATAGTCACATCCATGGCATCCTATTGAGAGCTCTAAATTAGACAGAGAATTTGTTTATCCAGCAACATTATGATTCAAAGGAGAAACATTTCCTTCCTGGACTTGATGGTCTTTGGAGGTCTCTCCCAACCCCTAGCATTCTGTGATCTTTCCCCCCCCAAACAGCAAAGCATTGAAGAAGGAAAGTTAAAGGAAGGAGGAGGAAGACTTGTGAAGGAAGACACAATTTAGGGTAAACACTAGATCTTTTGGAAGAGAACTGAACCCTTATTTTTAGCATATGCAATAAATCTGGGCTGTGGATGTATGCGCTTGAGTGCTTTCAAGACACTTACAACACTGACACCACAAGCCCTTGTGAAGAATCAAGAGGCATTCTGTTAGTCAGAAATTGAATATTTTCTTCCCTCACATTCACACTTCAAGTTTTTAGCTATATGTCTGTACATGGAAATGAAAGACAGATAAAGATATTTCCACATATTGATTCGTAATTGCATCTACTTTTTATTTATCATATATACATGTGGCTCTTAAATGGATATCTGTGTAATATTCGTATATGTCTGGAGTTTCTTCAGAGCCTAAATGAGGGTTGGAATAGCTGATCTTCAGAGATTCCTTCCAGCCCCATCATCCTGTGATTGTGTGATATATCATTTCTTCTCACAGAGTAGTTAAACCTCCATATTTTTCAGCATTTTTTCTGGTAAAATATCTATTTGAAGGAGTCAAGTAGCCCAGTCACAGTGTAACTCACCATTGAAAGTATGCAGTAGTAGTCCTTAAAAGAAATACAACTAGAAAACTTAAATTTTCTCAACTTTCTGAAAATTCCCATGCCATTTATTTTAATTTAATAAAACATTAAGTATTAAGCTATAAATAATCAGGAGCAGTAAAGTATGCTTTCCAAGTTTTCTAGGCTAGGTAGCAATTTCAGCCTGGTTCTATGGCCATTGAACACTTCTGAAGAATTCTTATTTACTTTAAGGGAAATAATACCAGATTGATTTTTGGTTTGTTCTATCCTTTAACTTAAAAATGTGCATTCATTTGTATAGTATGTATAAATTCAGCTTCCCATCAAACACTGAAATGTGCTATTGCTACAATGGTCAAGGAAAATACTCAGTATGTTTTTCCAAACTTCCAGCATTACCTTTTTCTATTGATTATTTTCTGAGTTATCTCTGTAGGAAAAAAAAAAATCAAACTTCCCTTATTTTCCTTTTCAGCTTCATCTTGCAGAGCTTGATGTAGTCCTTGTTCAACAAAAAGAGGAGCCACAGGCACCTGCCAGGGAACCTGTATCAGAAATGATGTTTCAGCAAAGCTTTATAGAATCACTGGATTCCACAAGAGACTTTCAAAGCTTTATTGACTTATTTTTTTTGGACAAATTCGTATAAATAACAAAATCCTAGCTTAATTTCACCAGATCAGATTTATAGACATTGATTCATAGGGTTTGCCTTGTCCTTGATCCAGAAACCCTTTTTCTGGCTGTACCAGAGCATTAGTACTCAGGGTACATCCTAAGCATTAGCATCTTAAGACTGAATTCACCTGTACTCTTGTTCCTTCACTGCAAGGACATGAGTAAATTATACACATCTGATGACCCTAGAAATACAATATTCAATTACATTAATAAAGTTTTGGGTTCCATAATGGTTTTTGTGACATTATTCAGGATTCTTTTATCTGATTGGGAATATTCATAGCAATAAGATGTAGAAGGAAGAGCTATGTATCTGCTGGTAATGTCAGAGCTGAGGTAATATCCCATCTTAGCCAGATATATTGATGTGATTGTTAATGTTCACCAGGACTTCATCCAGGACAGCAGGAAAAAAAAGTATTTGTTCAGAATCTGAGAAATGGGAACAGAGCAGTATATTTTAAATACACTTTAAATCAAGCCAGGTCAGGAAAAAAAAAATTAATAATAATATGGGGGACATTTTCACATGAGACTAAAAGTACAGAGTCAAAACATTGTAGGTAGAGTAAGGGAGGAAGAGAGGGTCATGTATGCATGCCTGTCTGTGCTGTCTGACCAGAGGTGATTGCAACTGAGACCTTCTGTTTCATTTTACCATATTTATTATCTTGTAACTCTAGCTCAGCACAGGCATCACTGAACAGCTGGGATGTCCTCTCTCTGCACTGAGGACTCCTACATTACCTGCTACATGTAAATGTAGCTGCTGATCATTCAGGAAAGAGGGAAGAGCTTCCAAGATCTTGATCTCAGCAACATTCAGTAAGAAAAGACATGACCACGGGAAGATGTAATTGCAGCATTTCTTTCCAATCTCTTGTATAACAAGCAGCTGAAGCAGCAGGAACTGCTGATGTTTTCACCAAGCTAAAGTTAAGGGCTGAGCACTAACTAGACAGAGCAAAGTTTTAGGAAAAAATAAATGTCTGTAAGTAAAGCCATTAATGAAATGGGCAGCTTATATGCTTAAGAACAATAAGCTGAAACAGTTATCCATTCTGCTTAATATGTGTTTGATAGTGAACAAAAGACTGATCAAGACTCTTCTACAGAAAGGCAAATAGCTATAATAAGATTTAATAAGCTTTTCATTGCTGAAAGGTCCACATTGCCCATATAATAATCTTATTTACTTACCATTAATCTTCAATTATTAACTCAATAATGCATACCTTTAGCTACTTTCATCTGACATTGCTTTCATCTTGATATTTGTATCTTTGTTGTATTGAAATAGGAATAGTGATGGTTTGTGGTTTCATTTCCTTTGAGTAGTCATATGCCTTGCAAAAAAATCCAAAGAGATTAAGATAGCACTTTAATAACACGTGTGCACGCAGTAATCGAGCATGTTTTCATCTCACTAACATAAAGCAAAACCTTGTTGTTGTAAGTGAGTGGAATAAATCATCAGTGAGTCACTCTGCAGCAGGTAAGACTGCACTGGGGAGAGGTGCTGCAGAAAAAAACACTGAGGAAAAACTCTTTTCTGGGGCTTTTCCAAAGCTTTTTCCAAGCTGGGACAAGCTCTGCAGCTGCTGGGGGTGGTGCTAGCATAGGTGGGATGCTGGGAGAGCTGGGGTGGAGCCTGGCACTTTGTAAATAGTGAAACAGTGAAAAGATTTATGACTTTTGCAGCAGTGACCATGGGTTTGTTCATATGGCACCACATCTTTTTGTATGTAAGGTAAACAGAAAGCCTTAGCAGATATCCATAAAGCAGTCAAACCACTTGGAGTTTAAAGAAAATATTAAAACCAGAATAAATTAGGTTTTTTCAGTGCTCGTACACAAGTATCCTGACAGGGTGAATGATTGGGTTATATTGTTTCATGCTTCTCACAGCAGTGATTTCATCAGTCCAAACAATTGGTCTTTTCAATTACTGGTGTCAGTCCTCTTTGTAGTTTTAATATTCTTGATACTCGATACAGCAGCAGCAACTGCTGTTGTGAGCATTATACAGTGTTTGCCAGGATATCTTATTTCCACCTCTTGGCTTTATCAGTCTCCTCTGCTTTAAACAGTTTTACAGAAGTATGATCTGTCCCAACACTTAGTTCAATCTAACAAGCCCTACATTTTTATTTACACTCCTTCCCCCTTTACAGAACGAGTGTTCTGTCCTATTATGCAGAGCTATGCTCTTGCAAAAAAACCCACCAGATTTTCCTGGAGAGGAAAATTAGATCTATTCTTTAGATCTATTCATTAGATCTACTCTTTAGGTGCAGACCTCAAATTACTTCTGAGAAACCATTTTATTGAAATTGGTACATTGGCCATCTTTTTTTTTTTAATCTTTTTTTTTTTTTTTAATCTTATCCAAAGCTAATATGCACAATATGAAGAACAGCACTTGGGGTTGCAGTAATTAATCTCTTTCCTGTCCTACTTGGACTCTGTGCTCTTTCCTTATTGTGTTACTTTGAGCAGCCCTCCCATTTCTGTTCTTCTAACAGTTTGGTTCTCCCAAGAGTGCTCACGCCTGTGGTGAAACATTTTATTTTCTCCTTGCTTTTTTTCTCTTTGTGTTCCCTTCAACACACAGTTTCTCTCTGTATCTGATTGTTGTATTCTTTTTTTTTCCTATTAAATTTCTTTCCAAAGAATGATGCACTCAGTGGTGCACAACCAGTTTAGATTGCTCCCATATCAGATCTACTGAATTCAGGCTACCTTCTTATTCCCAGTTCAGCTGTCAGTGCAGCTATCAAAGCTGCACAGGTTCCTTCAGCTGTTATCTTGCACTGCTGCAATCAACTGCTTCAACCCATTGCTCCTTCAGGAAAATATTTGGAACTATATTTTCAACTTGAAATAAGATATTTCAAGGTGTTAATACTTGGCTTGGTAGAGTGTCACCTATATATTGTATTTTAACTTAAGAGTTCAAAATGAAATTTATTTTAAAGGAAAGAAAGACACTTTTCATTTTGAACATGTCAAGTGAAGCAGTTTAGGAATTTCAGCATGTTTTCCAACATTTGAGTTGAGGTATTAATCAAATATGGCCCTTTCCTGTCAACAGTCTGCTTCAAAGAACTGTCAAAATTGTTGTGACAAACTGTCTGAAAAACAAAATACAGTGTAGGGGTTTTTAGTTCTTCTCCTCTTCTGTGTGCAATAAAACCTCTGGAACTATCTAGCAGCCTGTCCTTGCTCTCCTGGAATGCTAAGTGGTAACCCAGTTGCATGAGGTGTTTCTAAACCAGTGCTGGCAGTATGCTATTATTTATTTCCTTTCTTGCTTATGCTTTGTGTGCTGAATGTCTGAAGTAAATTTTTCTAACTGAAGTGCAAACCCTTGAGAAATCAAAGCTTATCATAAACTGAAATACTGACAGAGCCTGAACTATGGGACCCAAATTGCAGTGCTTGAAAAGCAGAAAAACAGAATCCAGAGCCTCTAAACTACTCTAAATTACAGTCTTATCAACTTTTCTATAGGGCAATCACAAGACTATTGAAGTCAAATAATAGATTCCCAGCAATGAGCTATTTGTAATTAAAGAACCCTACCAGGATCATGTCATTACAACTTTTATAGTCAAGCACATGTTAATAATACAGTTGTATCCTCATTGGTGCATTTTTCTTAAAAATAGTTTTGCTCTTAACCTGCATTGTTTCCTTGAAAGTATTTCCCATTTTCAGAAGCTTGAAATTGTCATCATTCTTGGGGAAAAACGTGTGTGTGTTTCTGCATATTGAATGTGGGTGTGTGATCATCCATGCACGTGTGTGTGTACTCACACCTGTTTATCATTCAGCATTATGTGTGTCTTCAAACCAGGTCATTGCACAAGTTCTAGGTAGTAAATGTGTTATTACTTTACATAAGTGATTGCAGCAAATTGGAAGTTATTTGAATAATAGGTGGTAGGTAGAGCATTGCATTAGTGTATTTATTACAGCATTCTGCACTGCAACAGAACTGTGTATTTGTTGGCACATCCTTGCTTTTGATGTCTTTAGAGTACAACACTCATTATACTGCAATTTAAACAATGTTTTAGGGCTTCTATAAAATAATAAAATCCTGATGTGCACAAATGCAAATACTGATGCATTTGGAGAAGAGGGGCATAAGTCAGTAGAAGCTATGCATTTCAAATT
Organism: Ceyx melanurus; assembly: GCA_024611195.1. Lineage (NCBI taxonomy): Eukaryota > Metazoa > Chordata > Aves > Coraciiformes > Alcedinidae > Ceyx > Ceyx melanurus. Next base: position 123,243 of record JANHGL010009240.1, on the reverse strand, counting down.
GTCTATACTCTAGCTGAGCATATTGCTATTTGTGGTAAAAGGCAGAATCATCACAGTAAAGGAGAAAAAGCAGATTGTGTAGCTTTTAGCAAGTGATATAAATATATTCCATGATGATTTGGATTATAATAGTGTAGAAAAATAACTCATTTATGTGTTGCTATTTATTAGAATTGTTGTTCCTGATGACTACAGTGATAAAAAGGATAATATCATTTGCAAATATAAATTAAAATCCTTTTTATGACCCCAAACTCCTCCAAAGTCAAAATATGAGAGATGTAAATAGGAAAAGGGGAAAGGGTTACAAGTGAATATATGCATTTCATTGTCTCCAATGCATCATTAAGTTTTGTGGGTTTTATGGGTCAGCTCAGGGAGAGTGAAATAAATAAATAATGTGTGAATGCTGTTGATATTTGAATCATTAATTTCAATTCATGACTCAGAGAATCTAGTCTGTATGTCCATGGCACCATTCAGCTAACTAGGAGCCTGCAAGAAAAGCTTGCTGACCTCATGCTGTTCCTCTCAATACAGTGGGATAGCTACAAGTCCTGGTATGTTTGTTCTTGCTCTACTGAGAAATAGGGAAGATTTGAGTTTCTCTCAGAGGCAGCAGAAATTAGCATCCTTGATTTATGTCTTCTGCTGGGGCTTAATAATGAAACTGGCATTGATACCATTTGTCATTAATATTGTCTCAGAGACACTAACTTCATTTCACTTCTATTTCATTGCATAGTCTATATGTTGGCTTTATTGCCAAGATTATGGTTTTATTTTGAAGGGGAAAACCACTGTTTAGGTAGAAAAGTATTTTCTATAGTGTTTACAGAGCAGACACTTCCAGTAGTATGGTTACTGGAACCATCCACTGGAATTAACAGTTTATAAATGAAATGTTAATGCAAGGTCCACAGTTTCTGTCAGGACATCAGGACTTATCCTAGCTTTAGCTGCAGAGCTGCTCATAAGACCATTGATCTAAGAGATGTTGCCAGATTGTGTCTATCACAGTGAAGAAAATGGCCAAATTTCTGACAATAATGACAATAAAGAGGAAAATATAAAAAGATGGTGGTTTAGGTGAATCACAGGTCGTTCATGCCAAACAAATAAAAGACTGCTTGATGTCATGAGTTTTTAGGTGTAACACCACTTTGCAGTATTTTTAAAGAAAATAATTTAGTCAATCATCACTTTACAAGACCTGTATCACTTTAGTAGCACTAAATAATGTTTTAACTTAAGTTTCATTTAAACACAATGCCATAATAACAGCTGGGACATGGGCTTTTGATGTAGTCAACTCAAAACCCACCAGTTAAAATACAGGTCCATCTCATTATGTCATACCCAGACTAGTAAAATAGGATGCTGAGCAAAAAAAATACTTATGTCAAAAGTAGCTGGTGGCATCTTATAGGAGAAGAAGAATGTAAAGCTATTTAAGATCATTATGAAAATTAGCGTGTCCTCTACTGAGATATATGTTCATGGTAC
>JANHGL010009240.1:77050-114212 GCA_024611195.1 Ceyx melanurus | reverse complement strand
AGCAGCAGGCTGTGCTGCCATCCAGAGAGACCTGGACAGGCTGGAGAGCTGGGCAGGGAGAAATTTAATGCAGTTTATCCAGAGCAAGTGTAGAGTCCTTCATCTGGGGAGGAACAACCCCATGGATCAGTACAGTCCTTTCTGCTGCTAAAGAGACACTGGTTCAAGTTGCTAGTGCTGAAGTGTGTTTATATACCAATTATTAGCATTCTAAAATCAAATTATTTACTCAGCTGTTATGTCTTTCTTAAGAATATTACCTATGAGCTCCACATGCCCATTGCTGTTAAAGCAGAGAAAGAAGAGAGTACAGTGTGGTTGCTCTTGTTTTATGTTCTGAACAATATATGCTAAGTCAGGGGCAGGTGACCTGTGTTCCTTCTCTGATACTCTAGAATTGGGATTTTCATCTGTAAAGTGTGTTCTGAAGTAATGGGTAACACAGGGCATACCTTAAAGAGGTTGGAGTCAAGGCTGCATTAGTGGGGATTGTAACTCCATAGCTGGTTATTTTAATGACTTTGAGTTTTTATGAACTTAAAGTAACATGATAATTCTGTGTTGCTAAAGGGAGCTTTTTTTCAGTGAATTGAATTTGCTTTGGTTAGGGAATTTAACACTTACCTTGTTTCAGGTCAAAAGCTCAGGAAAGGTTTTGCAGCCTTGACTGATTTTCAGATCACTGTTTAGGTTCCTTTGAAGTTGAAATTCAAAGACAAACTCAAGGGATAAACTCCTTGAAGTGAAACAGAAAATGTTTGCATTAAAGCTTTGTGAATCAAATGACTTTGCTTCACACAGAGATATGGAAAAATATGTATTCTGGGCTGTGACATAGTAGAAACTATAAACTGAATATAAACATCTATAGAAGGAAAAAAAACCAAATAAATTTGAAATTACAAGTTTAATTCTTATAATCTCTTCATTTATGCAGATTTGCTGTTTTAAGGTCTTGAAATAACTTACTTTTCAGAATAGGGCTGTCTTACAGTAAGGCACTTCATCTTTCAAAGACACCCCAAAATCTTCAAGCTCTGTGTCCACTAACTTGTATTTATCAGATGCTTAAGATGCCATTCACAGGAAAAATATCTCTACAATAATTTGTTTCATACAGATACAACTGGGTCCCTGGAGCTCAGTGGTGAATTAACCAAAAATACAGGAAAGTTGTAGCTCTTGTTGCATGGTAAATACTTCAAAATCTGCCAGATTTCTTTTGGAGAACAAGTACTCAGTGCCCAAGGGAATGCTGTGGCCTGGAAACTATTAAACTAGGGCATTGATTTTATCATTAGAAAAGACTAAAAGATAAATGAAAGTATTTACTTAAAAATAATGATTTATAGTGATGGAACAGTTACAAAATTATTAAAAAATAATTATTGGGGTATAATTAGAAGTATTATCCTTAAGAGCTTTGTTGTATCACCTATATTTTATTCCCTGAGTAATTAACCTTTATAGCCTACCAAAGGCTGACCTTCCTTGCAAAGTTCTTAGAGCAATATTTTTCCAGAGACTATTAGTGTTTTGTTCCTGGAGCCTTTTCCTTATTACTTTTCATCTCCATTGTGCTCTTCAGGTAAGACTGCTCTGTTGCACTTTGTGTGAGTTACACTTGAAGTTTCAGGCTCTAATGTGCTTCCTGGGTTCACTGTTATTTCAAACAGTGGTATACATTTATAGATTGTGTATCAGGATAAATAATGATCACTCAAGTTCTTTCTCTCAGATGTGTAATACATAGCTAAAGGCATGATTTCTCTAATATCTGCATATAAGAGAGACATAATAAGGGAGTTTAGCATGACTATGATGTCTCTACCTACCATCTTCTGCTCAAACATTCTTGGATTTAAGGAAAAGCCAGAAGAACCTTGTTTGATCATATTTTCTTTCTCATAATGATTTCCACTAGTAAAAATTGTACAATCTCTGTTTAAAAGGTTCATCCTAGTTATATCGATTTTTGTTCATATGAGAACAAGTTCTGTTCTTCTTTAATTTTACCTTTAAACAAACACTGTCCTGACTTTTACAGGGGTACAGACCCCATTTCTTCAAGAATATTGGAACAGGAAAGAATTTCATAGAATCAGAGTGTTCGGGGTTGGAAGGAACCTTTGTAGATCATTAAGTCCAACCCCCTGCCAGAGCAGGGTCACCCAGGAATAGATGCAGAGAAGGAGGCTGGGGCAGCCTGTTCCAGGGCTCACCCTCACAGGAAAGAAGTTTTTCCTCATGTGAAGGTGGAACTTACTACTTTCCAGTTTGTGACCATTGCTCCTTGTCCTCTCACGGGACACCACTGAGAAGAGCCTGGCCCCTTCTAATTGACACCCATCCTTCAGATCTTTGTAATCATTAATAAGATCCCCTCTCAGTCTTCTCCAGGCTAAACAGACCAGGTCTCTCAGCCCTTCCTCAGAAGAGATGTTCCAGTCCCTTCATCATCTATGCAGCTCTCCATTGGACTCTCTCTAGTATTTCCCTGTCCCTCTTCAACTGGGGAGTCCAGAACTGGGTTGGTGCTCCAGCTGTGGTGTCCCTAGTGCAGAGTAGAGTACTGTGACCTACTGGACACACTTCTTAGTCCACCCCAGGATACCATTGGCCCTCATGGCTACAGGGGCACATTGATGTCCCATGGGTAAGTTATTATCCACCAGGATTCCAAGGTCCTTCTCCATGGAGCTGATAAATCTTCAGTTATTTGCTTACAAATCTTCAGTTATTCCCTAGGAGTAACTAACAAGCAACTAAAAATCTGCTGCCTATTAGTTCTATAAAAGCAGTGGGAGAAATGCAACCTCACATACTCTTGTCACTAGGAGAGGTGTTAATTGCATTGGAGCATGCAGGATCTGCAACTTTCTTGAGAAGGAATATAAACAATTTAGATTTTTTACATTGTCAAAATGCTGCTTTTTTCTTTTTTTCTTTTTTGAAACAGTGTAGTCATACTTGGTTCCCATATAACAAACCTTGACCTCTGAATTCTCTGGCTTTTGTCTTTTCATAGCTTGTTGTGAATAAATGTTACCCTATATTGTGGAACATATTTAAATTCTAATGAGGAATAAAGCACTCATCTTTTTTTGAAATTACAAATGCAGTGTCACTGGAAGTCTAATAGGCATTGATTTTTTTTCCCCAGGAGTATTTACCTTCTCTCTAAAATTTAATATTGCATTAATAATAAGTTTAATAATATCTAGAAACACACTGAATAAAAAACATTTGTGTCACACACATTGTAGAACCCATGATAATTTGGATTGTTGATTATTGTGAGACACAGTAATCAGAACCCCAAATTTAATCTGCATAGGCTGATCCCTTCAGCAACACCTCCATCACATAATTTGCAATTATATTTACCTGTGTTTCCATAAATGAAGAAGCATATGAAACACTGGGCTGTTTTCATTTATTATCTAGATAGGAAAGGATGGCATGTCAGTGATATTTTCCTGTCAGCAGTTTGGGAAATAGTTCCATAACATGAAACTGAATACAAAATTTGGCAAAACTATGTTTGGAACTTTATTTTAGGAAAACAAAAAAAGAAACTCCACGGATGTGTAGTCATCCTTTAAAAAGCCAGGTATAGATTTCCACTTCACTGGAGACTGGGGGAATTCTGAGAACAACATGGTTATTTTTTGTGATCTCAGAAAGATTTTTTTAGTAAAAACCAAGGCCTTACTGCTTCATAAGCATATTAATACATTATTTGATCAGGAAAAGGAGTTTCTTAACTAATTGTGGACGATATGGACATCTTTTCCCTTTCTTACAGTTTAATAGAAGGAAGGAGCAAGTGTGAGTAAAGAATAGAAAAACACTTTTATGTGTTTTTATAATTTATGGAAAATATCTGCTGTGGTTAAAAATAAGGAATGTTGCAGCTTCTCTTACTTGTTCAACCTCATCTGAGTGAAAAAAGCCAGACTGTCCACTACCAGTAAGGTTGTTTAGGTTCTCAGGAATCAGGTTGTATAACTATGGACACATAAATGCACTAATTATTCTCAAGAGACTGTAGAGGCATCCAGAGTGCCTCCAGGCAGCAGCAGAACAATCATCTTCACTAGGCACTCTGAATGTTGAGTGTCATTACTGACAAAACACAGGGAAAAAACCTCTGAATTTTCTACCATCTAACAAGATGAAAGTGCTGTATGTCATACCAGGTGCCATTGCAAGGCATTTAAAGGACAGTGCAACTGTCAGTCACAGTCAGTGTGAGTTAACAAAAGGAAAGTCCTATCTAATTTCTAACTAATATCCTTCTACAATAGTTACCTGCCTAATGGAGGGCAGTAGATGTAGTTCCTCAGGGAAAGTAGGTACCCTAGCTTGTTGAGTAATAAAAAGCAAAATTATCCATTTTCATCCAAGAGGCCTAGAGAATGTTTCCTACCTTGTTGAAGAAGGATTAAAAGTATTGATGCATGACCTCTTTCTTAGGCCCTTAATTTAATCTTTCCCTGTGAGATGAAGAAACCATACACTGTTCATAAATTATTTTTTGAGATATAATGATGTGTTCCTGGATGACTTGGTCTAGGTGACCCTGCTCAGGCAGGGGGGTTGGACTAGATGATCTTCTAGCTCCCTTCCAACCTCTGACACTCTGTGATTCTGTGAAGTCTCCATCATGTCTAGCAAGGCTTTAAAATTCTTCTTGGTCCGTTTAAAATCACCCTGTGCATCAGTTGGATTGCTGAGTTAGTCTGGGATTTGGCTGTTTCCTCAGTGTATCTCTTACCTGCCACTTTCCACTTGAACTTTCCATGAACCTGTAGGTGAGTGACTGATGAATGTCTCCTTTCCAGTCTGAGATGTAAAGGAGGAGTGCTCCAAGGCTTGGCTGGCTGTGTATAGCAGATGGTAGGTTGTAGAGCAGAGGCTGAGGAGCTGTGCTGTGAGCAGGCTCATGCTGAGCCCTGTCTCCTGCTCTCCTGCCTGGCCTTCCTCAGTGGTCCCTGCCCCTGGCCTGTTACCTGTCCTTGCCTTGATGGTGTCCTGGGCTGTCCACCCTGCCTTCACCCAGCCTAGGGAGAGCAGGAGGGTGGATGGCAGCCTGTCATTGAGGACACAACCTGATCAGGGGTCATCTGCAGCTCCTGATTCACTCTGTGCAGAACAGCTTCCACTGTTTCTTAAAAAGCTATCATACACATACAAATTGGTGTCCCTGCTCACTGCAGGGGGCTGCACTAGGTGACCTTTGGAGGTCCCTTCCAGCCCTAAACATTCTATGATTAAATGTCCAAGGTTTTGTCCGTTTTTGTTCCTTGTTTGTTTGGGGATTTTTGGTTTGTTTTTGGTTGGGGTTGTTTGTTGTTTTTCTTGTTTGTTTGTTTTTTGTTTGTTTGTTTTTTTCTTTTAATTTAGCACTCTGCTTAGATTCCAGAGAAGTGGAGGGAGCAATGTATTGCAGATACCACATAAAAATTCACAGAGGTGCTAACTTTAAAGCATTGCTTCTTCTGCACAGAGTGTTCTTGGATGCTGCAGTGAGTTCTGCTGTGCCAGACAACTGTTAGGCTCTTAGAAGGGTTTGAAGATCAAATGGCAATACTCCCACTGTCAGCTCAGGACACAGCTGCCTTGGGTTTCTGTGTACATTTACACTCTTTGCCACTTTAATGCTTAATAAGAAATGAACGTTGCCCTGGGATTCTGCTGCTTGCTCTGTCCTTTGCAGAAACACACTTCAATTTAAGCATCTCTCATCCTTGGATCTCATCTGTGCATAACGTTTGCAGAACAAATTAAGATCTATTGGTCTAGCTACTGTATGATCCCACAGGGTGGATCTCTAGGTATGGTCACAGAACACAAAATCTTGCCACTAAGTCTTGGGAGGGTCATATTGCCAGTGATAATTTGAGCAACATATCAGTTGTGTCTCAAATGGACTTCCATCTCACTTCCATCTCAACTCATCTCCACCTTGCAGAGCTCCCTAGACAGTCCATGGTGAAGAGTGGCTTTTTTCCTCTACAAGGCAAGACAACTGACTCAGTAAATGGGATGAGAAATCAAAGACTCTGCAAACCACCACAAGCCCTAGCAGCTCTACTCTCATTATTTGCAGAGAACTGTCATTAACTTCTGTGGCAGTTTTATTACAGCCAGGCTAATAACATTTAGTCCTGTCAGCACTGAGCCTCGTTAGCTTTATAAGGAAAAGCAGATCTTTATTAAAAACACTAATTAAAATTTTGAATGAGTAAATTAAAACCTGTTGCTTCTTTCTTTCTTTAGTTCTCTGTTCTTGTTATTTGGATGTTGTGAAGATAATGAGCCAAGCTTATAAATTTGCATTTTATGTGCAAACTGCAGGAAGAAGCCTCTGTCAGAGAGTGACACAGAGAGTCACAATACCCTGTGAAATTCTTTCTAACTAGATATGTCTGTGTCAGATTTGTGAATCTCTGTTCAGAACTGTTATTGTCCTATTATCAATTCCTTTCAGCCTTTGCATGGTAAAATAATTCCTCAGAAGTTTTTAAAAATCAGTCAGTGTGAGTTTCTTTTTCCCAGTGAAATGGTTTTTATCTTTTAGGGGGGTTTAATCCCAACTGCACAACTGTTCTCTCACTTCCCTGCCCAGCAGAATATGGAAAGATAATTGGAAGGGTAAAAATGAGAAGACTTGTGAGTAAAGAACCATTTAATAATTGAGGTAAAATAAAATAATCATGATAGTAGTAGTAATAATAATAAATTGTAATGAAAAAGAAAATATTACAGAGAAAGAAAAGATTTTTTTTTAGCATTTCAATATTGCATTGTCCTTGTGTGTGTGAGGCTTTAGCAAATCCTTTCTCCATGATCTTTCTGAGCTTGAGCATATAAGCATATTTTTTACATTATTTTCTCCATTGTGAAGTTATGGAAGAACCAGAAATAGTTTTGCTCTCAAAAACTGCATTATGGAAGATACTCTTATGAAAGAATATTCTCCTTGAAAGACAAGAGGAATGCTGGGTTTAAATAGACTTCAAGCAGAAGACACAACCTAGCAGAAATGCCCTGTATTCTGAGGATGCTTGGCACAAATCTGTCTCCCCACACCTCTGGGGATTTGTGTGCAGGGCTGTGACAAGCTTTCACCTTGACATTTCTGAATGTTTGCCAGTGAGATGTGATGGTTCAGTCATCTGTGTCTTATGGGAAGATATTTTGGATCCAGAACTGGGCCTTCTGCAGAAAGCAGCATCATGCTGGGTACCACAGAAGGGGACTTGTGCACATGCAAGCATCTGATTTTAGTGCAATTGAGTAATGGGTTCAGCTGCCTTTGAGGCTGAGTGATTTACACAAGACTGACATATCTTGCACTGAATTCCCAGTTCCAAACAGAATTTCCACAAGTAAGCTGGGTAACTCTAGAATATACTGGGCTGAATCTCTGTAGTGGAAAACTGTCATTGTAAGGCAGGCGGGGGGGGCTTGCAATGATTATTTATCTTATTAAAGGAAGACAAATTGTTTTAATTATATGAAAAGATGAATAAGAAATAATAATAGAAACCCAAGGTGATGAGTTCTGAAAACATGAAAGAGAAGCTTTCAGTAACAGCAAAATTGGAGGTGCTCCCATTCTTCCCATCCTCATGTGTTTGGGGTGATTTGCCTCAAAATTTGATGGACAACAGCCGCTGTGGGATGTGCTGATGGGGCTGAGGAGCTCTGCAGGGAGAGGAATTGTGAAGTCGCTCTGAGGAAAGTGAGTTTGCAGAAATACTAAGACTGGTTTTGACAGAGCTGCTGGGTTTAAGGAGGCTGCAGCTAGGGGAAATAGTGATGAACCAACACTGAGGAGAGGGGAGCGAGATGAGAATAGAGTGATCAGCTCCTTTTGCATGGTTATTACAGAGTAAGCTTTGCACTAAATGGGGTAAGAGAAGGGAGTACAGTTCCTCAGTGGTGTAAGAAAAGAGAGTACAGTTCCTCACTGGGGTAAGAGAAGGGAGTACAGTTCCTCAGTGGTGTAAGAAAAGGGAGCACAGTTCCTCACTGGTGTAAGACAAGGGAGTACAGTTCCTCACCCTTCCACCTCATCCTCTTGTGAGCTGATGTTTGAGTGTCCATGAGGAAGGCTGTGGGCTTTTCAATTGCTCCTTGGAGCAATTACTTTACTCCTCCTAAGTAAATTCCAGGAGGTGAGTAATAACTGCATTCAAGCTTAGCAGCGTGGGTGTGGCCTGAGCAATGCTGATTTTGGAGTCATGGAGGAAAAAAAGTGAGCTACAATTTCTGAAATCTCTAGGAAGAGGCACTGGTCTCTTCTGGTCTTAGTATCACCTGAGACAGCACTGTCATTAACTAATTATTCTCAGCCAGTGATAATTGGTATCTGTTTATTCTTCTCCTTACCATACTCTGTATCTGCACTAATCAAATCTTCACTTTTGGTACAGGTTCTGTAAAAACTAATTTCTGGGATGTTTATCTCTTTGCTGTTGAGAACAGAGATGCTCAAAGCATGCCTATAAAGAAACTACTTTTATTTACAGAAGTTTAAAAAAGGATCATATAATCAATATACTAGCTTCCTAAAGAGGCTAATCTCTTTTCCAATAATATTTTTCAAAGGAAATATAATAATAATTTACAATAGTCTTTGTGGTTTCACCATTTTTTATTACATGTTTTCAAAGGATTTAACATAATGCAGTTCTTTCCTAAGGTCTCAGATTATTATTAAATTACCTCTTCTTTTGTTAAAATAGGATTTTAAAATAAGGATGAAGTTGTTTGGTTTAGTCTGAGATCTTCTTATAATGTTTTGTGCAAAACATAAGCCCCAAATGGCTGCATTTTTGACCTGTTTCTGAAAAACTGGGAAAAGAGAAGTATTGTACTCTGATAATCTTTTTGAATTGGGGATGTTACAGGTTTTGGTTTTGTCCTCCAATATTTTATTTTTTTTTAATTAGCTTGTTCTTAGTTTCTTTGCCATAAGCTATAGTTACTTCTGCTACTAATTTGTTATCTGCTGAGCTGAGAACAGCTCTGCTCCAGGTGTTTATGAAATGCAGAATGGGTAATAAATTGGAAGTAACTTGTATTTTTATTGTAAGTAAATGTGTGGAGTCTGCATTCAGGATGGAAAGGGCTGCAGTTGGAAAACAAGCAATAGCATCAGTACTGTTTGGTGGAGGTTAAGTGGAAAAAATGAGTGTTAGGATGCAAAGCAGTATTTGAATAATCAACCAGCAGTAATTAGAATGAAATTAAAAAATCAGCTGGAAATGATTTTATCAGATGAGGTGAGGGGAGTGTAAGAGCTGCAACTGGGCTTCAGGTTTTAGCTGGCTATACAGCTGGGCTGTTTATATGTAGTTCTAAATTAGAATCAAATGTCACGGGGTTTTATGCTAAATTTCTACTAGGATGTATATTCAGAGCACTTTCAGTCCCTTAATTCAATGACCTAGTTAACATGGTTAACCAAGCAACATGCCTGAATTGCAGCTGCATTTGGGAAGGTTTAGCTATTAGAAGAGTTAAGTTTCTTGCAGGCACCTGTAACCTGGACTCCACTGTTATTCAGAATGAACAGCCAAATGATGATTCTAAGGGACAATTAAAAGATAACATATAATTAAGAATAGATAACTTTAAAACAGCTCATGTATGCAGTAAAATCAAAGTCGGAATTAATCATAGCCTAAAAAAGCACTCTACGTGTGAAGACTTCAGCATTAATTAGCCTTTTATTAAACTTTTCCATTAAGACAATCTAGCATATTGCTTACTTAACTGTTAAAATCCTTTAACTGCAAAAAAAACCCCCAAAACATTAAAGTGCTGATATTAAAATCCAGTTGACAGCCATTAAAAAGAGAAACCTCATTTTAAACTCACTCTAATTCTGGCTTTCTCAGAAGTGAGAATGAAGTTAATGCAAAAATCAACTGTAAAGATCCACAGTAGCTAAAGTAATGAGAACTTCAGATACACATTCAGACTTTTTTATAGCTCCACCTGTAATTTTTTGTAAAAAGGTTTTTTTTCAAATGCAAAATAGGGGAACAAAGTGGCTCCCATTAAAAGGGCAGTATCTAACAACAGACAACATCTAAGGTTTTTAGCATTCCTATGTATTCCTATTTGATCAATTTCCCCATATGTAAAAGGCAGTATGATCAACCTGGTAGGACTATAGATAGAGAATAAGAATACATAATTCTGTACTTTTTCTTACCATTTCCCAGTGATGTAATTTTGGGGAAAGTTCTTTCTCACTTCTGTGGATTTTTCTTTGTTTGGTTTGGTTTGTTTGTTTGTTTTTTTCTTATATATACAATGGGAATAATGATGCTCTTTGTAAGTGCTTTGAGACTTATGAAAAACATTGTGAGTGGAAGAGGTATTTGAAAAGAAGAAAGCTTGAAAAAAAAAAAAAAGTCCTTTTTTCATTCCAAAAGTTTAATGAGAATAGTTGATCGATGTTAGAACAGACTCTTACTCCCCCATTCATCATCTACCAGACTGGAAAGATGCTAAATGCTGGTAAGCTAATGTTTTAGTTCAAATACTTATTTTGAAAAGCAAACTATTCAAGAAAAATATGAAACTGTTGTCCAATAATTTTTCCTGGGAGGGAGGATGATCTTTCAAAAACTCCTAGCCATTTCCAATTCCTGATGCATAATAGTGTTGGTTTTTGTGATCAGGTTGTATGAGTGTGTTAGACAGTCATAGTGAAGGTAGAAGAACAGGAAAAGCAGTCTCAAGGGTCTTTGCGCTTTTTCCTGTGCACACAACTGGAGAAGAGGGGCATAAGCACTTGGCCTGCCCCAGATAACCTGCTGCAGAAAGCAGAGACTTTCCAATCAACTCTGTTTTATATCCCAGGTATAAGACTGGTGGCCAGTTACCCCAAAGTGTCTGAGAATGGAACTTCCAAGCTTAGGAAGCCACTGATCTTTTCTGGAATGTATCCTTAATAAGGCAAAAACATACAGAGCAATTTAGACTGAATCCTGAGGTGGAGGAGAAGCAGTGGAGCCCTCCTGCAGTGGGCTTCTTGGCATAGAACCCTACTGAGTATTCTTAAGTAGACTTCCCCTGCCAGGCACCATCACTTCATGAGATCTGACACTTTGGGCTAGTTGTTTGTGTTTTGTTGTTGGGTTTTATTAAATGACAAAATGATAGGGGTTGGAAGGGACCTCTGGAGCTCATAAATTCCAACTCCCCTGCCAAAGCAGCATCACCCAGGGCAGCCCACACGGGAACAGATCTGGGAGGGTCTTGGAAAGTCTCCAGAGAAAGAGACCCCCTCAATCTTCACTCCAGGATAAACAGCCCAGGGCTCTGAGCCTTTGTTGAAGGATGTGCTTATGTTTTGTCCCTGAAAGAAGTGGAAGAGACTGTTGCATTGCACCTCTGCTAATGCAATTAAAGGCTGCTCAGGCCTGCTTGGCTACTCTGAAAGAGTGTACTGGTATTCTTTTGTCACAGGATGAAGCCATGGGAAGTGTTGCATGTGTGGGAGAAGGAGAAGAACAAGGATAAGGAAAGCCAAAAGCGTAGATGTGGTGCTGGGGGACATGGTTTAGGGACCCTGGCAGTATAGGGTTAATGGCTGGACTTGATGATCTTGAAGGTCTCTTCCAGCCAAATCATTCTGTGATTCTATGAAAACAAGGAAATTGATGCAAATTGTAACATGTCACTTCAGTTTCTTGCTGCTTTGTTTTCTCTCTAACAGTGTCTTGTGTGGTTCATGGGGGGTAAATAGGCATTTTTGATTAAATGGGGTGAAACCCTGAGATATTTATTGTGCTTTATACACTATAATTTGCCCTAATAACTACTAGGACAACACTTACCTTTGCAATAGTAGGTGTAATTGTTGCCAGTGCTCTTATGACACTTCTCTGTGGACAATTTTCTGGTATTCTAGGTGGTAGTTTTTTTGATACAGCTTTGCTTTTATTTATGAACACTACCTTTCTCAAACATCATTATATTCATTTCTCCACTATACTCAAGCTTTTTTACAGTGGAAATTTTAGGCATCTCTACATGTCTTCCTCAGGAGTCAGTTATCCACATTGACCCTTTTCACTCAGGAGCAAGAGCTGTAATTTTTTGGGGTAGTTTCAGTAAGGTGTTTTTTTGAGTTTCACTCCCCTTCCCAATCTGCTGTAATTTAAATGGGAGACAAGCTAGGACTAATGATCCTGAACTATGCCAAGCATGCCTCAATGTGTTCCACCCCTAGACAACAGCACCTTTAGTCTCAAAGATTTTGAGGGTTGCTGCTCCCAGTTGGCTGATGGCGATGGACTCCATGGCCAGACACTGGACCTGAGGCTGTGCTGGGACACCCTAAGACCTCCTATTTGTTGCTTGGAAGTCCTTCATTTGGGTCCTTCATTAGATGGATTGATAGCTCCTGTAATGGACCTGGAAGCATCCTGGTAGGGTGTGGTTTGGGCTTCACCCCTCCCATTGCACCTCTGAGTTCCTCTGTGGGTGTGCAGATGGACCTGACATTCTCCTCATATTCTTATTCCCTCAGTAAATAGTCTAAATTAATACAGTGCTGGTGCTGAAACAGATACCAACAAAAGAGAGTGTGTGCCAAGCAGGGCAACCTCCAAGGTACCCATCTAACATGTTTCTAATTTCACAACTCATCCATTATGTGAAAAAAAGATGTGAAAATTATTTCCAGTAAGTTGCCAGGACACCGTCATTCCCATTTGAAAGTGCTGGAGAGAAAACATGATAAAAGGGACATGGAGCAGATGTTTCTGCTGACATTTTTATGGCAGTTAAAAAAAGTTGGATTCTATTAGTGATGCAAAGTTGCTTAGTGATTAAGGGAAATGACAAAGATGATGCATTGGTTCTAAATTGGTGTCATGTTGATGAAGGGTATTTTGATTGAGATAATGTGAATGCTGATATGAGCATTTGGTTTTGAAATGTTTTAGCTCTTTTCTGTTTGTGGAAATAAGTGCTCAGCTGCTCTGGAAAACACACTGTTTGGTTAGGTGTATGAAATCTCTACAGCAATCATTTTGTAGGTGAGCCACTGTTATGTTGTTGTGGTTTGCTGTTTTTCAAAAATAAGCTTTTAATGGAAGCGTTTAAGAAATCTTACTTTATTTGACCAGTTGTTTGTTGTGTTTGGTTGTTTTAATAACTTGAGGAAGGTTTACTCAAGTAAAACTTATATTGAGTAAGTACAACCAAGCAAGATATCATGTTTTCCTTCAAAGGATTGCTCGTCATCATTGGTTCAGATAGAAAAATGTTTGGGAAACTGCAGTGGGAAGGAAGGGGGCAAAAGGGCAGGAAATTTTTACAGTTACAGCAGCTGTTCAAGTCTGTAAAAATAAAACTTCTTGACAGCCCTATAAATGAGCATTTTGGTAATATTATATTTGACATTGGAATGGGCTGCCCAGGGAGATGGTGGAGTCCCCATCCCTGGAGGTGTTTAAGAACCATGTGGCTGTGGTGCTGGGGGACATGGTTTAGGGACCCTGGCAGTGCAGGGTGTATGGTTGGACTTGATGATCTTAAAGGGCTCTTCCAACCAAATGATTCTGTGATTCTATGATAATATTGATGAATATTGATTGGTAATATTTATGAATAAACAAAAGTGTAGCGATACGTCCTGCATGTCACAAAAAGCTGATACTATCATCTCTTTTAAAGCTATGTAAAGAGAATCTCTTTCTGTGCAACTGAGCATTATTTCACATTGATGAGGAAGTTCAGGTCTTCAGAGAGGTCAAAGGCTGGGATACCCAAGGCAGGAAAGAGCTGCCATGAACTTGTTGGGGAAAAATTCTTGGGTTTATTCTGTGCTTTTGCTGTTTCTAGTAATCTTTTATTAAAATAAGTTTCCAGATATTTCTGCAGCTTTGACCTAAATTTGCTGGAGTTGTTTCCCCTACTTTGCCCATTGTATAATTTGCTGAGTATAACCAAACATTTCTATTACTCGGCTGGGAAAGTAGAAGTCCAAACCTTGTACCTTGTCTCCTCTTCTCTCTCCCATAGCACTGGCAATACAAAGTAAGTAGGAGTAGAACTAATACTTTTTCATTAGGGCTATGGATTTTTCAAACTTTTATACCTACTTTGAAGCCTTTTGCATGGGAAAGAGGACAAGGAGAAAAGAATGGAGCAAGTGTTCTTGTCTCCCAACCAGAGAAGGCTCAAACGAGCTCCAGGCATCTCTGAAGCTTTTTGTGTCTGGGAGCACTGTAAGACCAGCCAAGCACAGGGAATATGTAAGATTTCCTTTGATGATCTTCCCCTTCAGATGCAGTCCCCAGTAATGCATTACAGCCAAACAAATGGGTCAAACCATCCACATTTTAAATGGAATTGTGCATTACGTGGAGATATTTGTCATGACTTGCACTTCACCTTTCAAGTATTTTTCTTGAATGGTGATTATTTCAGCCATGAAGAACCATGCCAGAATGCAGGGGTTTATTAATTGAAAAAAAAAAAAAGAAAAAAAGAAAAAAGGGGAAAAAAAGTGTTTGTGTATCCTTGAATGACTTAATTCTCAAAAGCACCTTGTTAAAAATTGGTGTCCAATTATACTTCTTTCTTGTGATGTCTGTTGACTGACACTGTTACAAGGATGCTAATTGCCTAATCTATGACTTCTAATTTAAAATCACTGCTGAATTTGTTTTAAAATCCATCTTTGATCAGCCTTTTGGATTTAAATTAACTTCTCTCTACTCCCCCTCCTCCAACCTAAAGCAAAGAAAGAACAAAGTTGATAGAGAAACAGAATCACATTTGTTTACCATGAATGGGATGCTTTTTTTTTCTGTATTCATAGCAAGTTCCTGGGTTACTGCTGTGTGGCAATTCAAATTACAATTTTCCCCCCTATGGCACTAATTTTATTCATTACTCCAGTGGCAAATGAACTCATGCTCTGTTTCTTATTGTGATGGCAAACTCTCTGCTTTCTTCCCTTTGTTCCCACAATGGTAATTGTCTTGTTTATCACTGACATAAACGAGCCTAGAGTCAAGTTGACACAAATTTGGCAAATTTCCACATATCTTATTAATTTTTTTTTTCTGCTTTTTAATTTAATTTCTGTTTCTACTGGGCATATTTTAATATTGCACTAATAATGAGACTCCTTTATAAGTTCATTTGCTCACAGTAGGAGGAGAGGGAGAGTGTGAGGCAGATAGAGCAGCTGAGTAGATGGCAATACTGAACTTCCAAGCTTTAAGATGGCTGAAGCTTGGATCAGTGGCATCAGGAAGAAGGTTTGTGCTTGGACACAGAGGAGCTTTGCTGTTGGTAAGTTCTAGTGAAATGATGGCCAGCGTGGCAGTGGACAGAAGTGCTCTAAAGCACTAAAATCTCCTGGTTGGTTTACGTTCCCAATTAATTTTAAAGAAGAATCACAGAATCACAGAATGTCAGGGGTTGGAAGGGAGCTAGAAGATCATCTAGTCCAACTTCCCTCCAGTTCTCTTCTCCCCAGTTCAAAAGGGACAGATTAAAGCTAGAGTCCAGTAGAGGGATATGAGGATGCTGAAGGGACTGGATCATCTCACTTATGAGGAAAGGCTGAGAGACCTGGGGCTGTTTAGCCTGGAGGAGACTGAAAAGTGATCTTATGAATGTTTACAAATACCTGAAGGGTGGGTGTCAAGTAGAAGGGGCCAGGCTCTTTTCAGTGGTGCTCTGTGATAGGACAAGGGGCAGTAATTCTGTGAAAACTGCTTTATACTCTGGAACAAACACACAATACTTTCCAGGAAATTATATTATTTTCTGTTTCATTGGCAGGGAGATTCTTTTCATACCTAGGTAACAATCTTTGCCTTTGCATTGATACTACGTCAAAAGTGGAGACATTTTTTAGCTCCAGTTTCCTTCCTATATCTTGATATTTGGTTAGACACCTATACATGTGTATGTGTGATCAGTCACTCATCATCAGAGCCCAGTAAAACAGCTTGTCCTTATGGACATTTGAAATAAAGCCAGTCTTAGCAAGGAGATTGCTTGCAAGAATTGCCAACATATTAGATTAATTTTTAGACTGGATATGAAGTCTGGTTAAACAAACATTTCATTTCTTTTAGCAGCTGATTGATTTTTTCCAAATAAATAAAAAAGCTATGGTCCTTGGAAAACAAAGAAATATTATACGTTTTTTGGTTAAAATATTGCATAGA
The DNA here is from genome assembly GCA_024611195.1 of Ceyx melanurus. Classification (NCBI taxonomy): domain Eukaryota; kingdom Metazoa; phylum Chordata; class Aves; order Coraciiformes; family Alcedinidae; genus Ceyx; species Ceyx melanurus. The sequence goes on along the minus strand of JANHGL010009240.1, from coordinate 97,980 downwards.
AAAACAAATATTTATGTAATTTACCAGTTTTATATATATGCATGCTAGTTTGTATGTGACCAGCTTTACCTTTTTTAGTCATAAATTTATTTCATTTATTCATGTAAAATTTAACTTTGTTGTGCATTTCAAATAAAATATGGGAAATACTAGAAAAACTTCTATCTACAATGCTTATTATTATCTCTGAGCTTTTCATCATAACTTAATTTGTATAGAGAGGTCAAGACAGATATTAAATGTAGTGAGAAATTTAGATAGTAGGTTCAGTTCTAGGCCTTTCAGTACAAGAAGGACATTGAGGTGCTGGAGTGTTTCTAAAGGAGGGCAAAGAAGCTGGTGAAGGGTTGAGATGTCAGTCTGACCTTGGTACCAGGGAAGGTCATGGAGCAGATCATCTTGAGGGCCATTTCAAGTCATATAGAAGACAACCAGGGGATCAGGCCCAAGCACCATGGGTTTATGAAAGTCAGCTCCTTTCTGATGAACCTCATCTCCTTCTATAACAAAATGACTTGATTATTGGATGAGGGAAAGGCTGTGGATATCATCTACCTAGACTTTTGAAAAGCATTTGACACTGTTTACCATAGAACTCTCATGGGAAAACTCTCTGCTCATGGCCTGGATGAAGATATGATCTGCTGGATCCAGCACTGGCTGGGTGGACAGGCCCAAAGAGTGGTGGTCAGTGGAGTTCAATCCAGCTGGCAGCCAGTCACAAGTGGTGTCCTCAGGGCTCAGTGTTGGAACCTTTTCTGTTTCACATCTTTATTGATGATCTTGATAAGACATAGAGTGTATCATTAGTAAGTTTGCAGATGACACCAAGTTGGGTGGGAGTGCAGATCTGCATGAGGATAGGGAGGCTGTACAGAGAGTCTTGGATAGGTTGGATCCATGGGCCAACATTAACAGGATGAGTTTCAACAAGGCCAAGAGCTGGGTCCTGCACTTGGGCCACAACAATCCCATGCAAAGCTACAGACTGGGGCAGTGTGGCTGGAAAGCTGCCTGGTAGAGAAGGACCTGTGGGTTTTAATTGACAGGAGGCCAAATATGAGCCATCAGTGTGCCCAGGTGGCCAAGAAAGCCAATGGCATCCTGGCTTGTATCAGAAACAGTCTGAGCAGGAGAGTAGGGAGGTGATTGTCCCCCTGTACTCGGCACTGGTGAGGCCACAGCTGGAGTATTGTGTCCAGGTTTAGACACCTCAATGCAAGAGAGATATTGAGGTGCTGGAGTGAGTGCAGAGGAGGCAAAGAAGCTGGTGAAGGGCATGATGAACAAAGCTTCTGAAATGTAGGGTAGGTTTAGAATGGGGATTAGGGATAAAATTTTCACTGACAGAGCAGGAACAGGCTGCCCAGGGAGGCAATTGAGTCACTGTCACTGGATGTGTTTAAAGGTCATTTGCATGTGGTTTTGAGGGACATGGTTTAGGGGTTAACTTTCTAGAGTAGGGCTAATGACCCAAGGGTCTTTTCCAACATGAATGATTCTCTGGTTCTATGATCAAATCCTTTGAGAAGGAGCTGTGGGATATGTGTTGCTTAGCCTGGAGAGAAGGAGGCTGAGGGGAGACCTTCTCACTCTCTACAACTACCTGAGAGGAGGCTCTAGCAAGGTGGGGTCATTCTCTTCTCCCAGGTAACAAGCAGTAGGACAAGAGGAGAAGGCCTCAGGTTGTGCCAGGGGAGGTTTAGATTTGACATTAGAAAAAAAATCTTCAAGGAAAGGGTTATCATGCAGGAGAACAGGCTGTGCAGGGGAGTTGGTGAGTCACCAGTCCCTGCAGGTATTTAAAAGACCTGTAGTTGTGGTGCTTAGTGATATGGTTTAGTGGTGGATTTGACAGTGCTGGGTTAACACTTGGACTTGATAACCTTAGAGGTGTTTTTAAATTATTCTATGATTCTTTGATTTCACAGTTTTGAAACCTGTTATTCTGAGTTGTAAGAAAATCTGAAAAATTCTACAATTTACAGAGGGAAAACTCATAAGGTCTTTAGGACATCTCTTGGAAAAAAAAAGAAAAGGAGGAAAAATATGTTGGATCATCAGAAGTTCCTCCGTTTCTGATGTCAAAACAAACCAGATTATAAACAAAGTTCTGAAGCAAATCATTCTCAATAAACATTTAAAGATAGTCTTGAAAAAGCTTGGTTGTTCCTTCCCTCTCCACCCACCCTCAAGTTGGTGGAATTATTTTCTTATTCTGGCTTTCTCTTACATGCCAAAAAATGAAATTGTGTGCCTCAGTTAATCACTTCTGTATCTTTTGGAAAGATACTTTGTTTTCTGTCAAGGTCAGTGACATTTATTTAATCTCAAAGGTATGGTTCTTGTTATATAAATAACTTCAATTTATTTTCGTTATGGACTTTTTGCTCCAGGATATAAAGATCCTTATTCCTGTGTTTTATTTAATTCCAGCTATTTATGAACTCTCTTGTGAAGCCTACAAACACTTGGGCAAAACTTCAAATTACTACTGGATAGATCCAGATGGCAGTGGAGCACTGGGACCTTTGAAAGTTTACTGTAACATGACAGGTAACTGCACTGTATTTGTTAAATTATTTTTTTTATGTTTTTGAGATAAATAGTCTGTTCATAATTCATATTTCTTGGCAAAAGAACAACAATTGCTAAGAGCTTTTCATGTGAAGGATCAAGTCTGTAGTCACTATTCAGTATAGCCTGAACAAGGCCATAGTTAATCCATTTCATAAGCTTTCTGAATCACAAGTATTAATTAGCCTTAGCAGTCCTTTGTATCCTCAGTGTGCATTGCTTAAAAAAAAAACCAACCCAACAACAAAAACAAACCCAAAGCAAAACCCAAAAAGTAGATAGATATGGCTATTTATCAAAACTCTTGTATTTTTGTACTTCAGTAATGTTTGTGGTTCATGCAGAACTGTAGAGGGACGTTTTAGAAATGTCAAAATTTATTTCTGCCCAGGTATTGCTAACTTTCACACACATACCACCTCAGGGAATGGAAGTTAATTACTAGAGAAAGAAAACATTTGAATTTTCTGTTTTGTCTTCTTAACTGGTGTTAAGAACATGCCTTGCTTAACTTCTAAGACCTTCTAATGCATATAAATGCATTCACTTATTCTGGTTTTGTTGTGTGCATTTTTTCCTGCTTTTAACACCAATTTTGCATGGGTAATTTCCCATCTAGGCATTTTCATGGAAGATACAGTGTCTTAGTCATCTCCATTCCCATGCTGAGGCAGAAACATTTGATAGTGAGAAAAGGAAAAAGGGACATTTTTTCATTGGTCTGTTCATATATGACAATTGTCTCAGCACTTTTGCCTGATAGAAATACTGGGTAGCTGATATAACAGACATGTCCCCTGCCTTTTCCTCAATGCCTGCATGATAAGTTTGAATTTCAGTCTGTTTGCACTGGAAATCCAGAATAAGTCTGAGTACACAGACTTCAGCATCAGCAACATGAACGTGAAGGTGCTATCTTAAGTTGAAAAAATAACTCTGCCTATGTAGTGAGCACAGAGGCTGATCTCAGGTAACTCTTCCTGAAAGCAGAAGTTGTACAGTAAACTCATACCAGAAATGAGCCTGATCTAAGCCCTGGGGGTGCCATCAGTCCTCCCTGGACTGTAGGAACAGGCCAGGCAATCTGCTCTGAGACACAGATGGAAAGGCAGTCTCACAGATAAGTGTATCCTGATCCCCTTAGGGCTTTTTAAATCTTGACTAGAACTTCAAACTGTATCAGTAACTGATCAGGCAGGCACTGCAGGGCACAATGCCAAGACCTGCTAATGTATTACAGAGATTTCTGCTATTCAGCAGAACCACTGTGTTCAGCACCAGCTATAGCTTCTGGGTGCTCTTGAAGGATAACTTTGTAAATTAAAAGCACACTACCACAGTGGTGTTGGGCACAGAGAAAATATACAACTATCCAATACTACAGCAGTGATCATTTGTGTTAAATATAAATATTCAGCAGAAGGTCCTAGTAGCTTGTCCAACACAAAAAAGGTAAGAAAAGTAAAAGTAACCATTTCATTTTACTAACAGTTTTTGTCTACAAAACAATCTCCAGAATACTTAAATGTGACCTTTTCCTAACAAGTGCAAGGAGAATATGAACACTAGGGTACATGATTTAATTCTCCTTCATTTGGATATGAAACATGCTGTGGAAAAAAAAAGCAGGTTTCTGTTTTAGCTGAATTGTTCTCAACAGCAACTCTTGGCTACAAGAAAAAGGCATTTTGCATTAATATCCATGTAACTATTTACATTTAAAAAACAAGGTCCTAACAGAACTATTTCTTCATTAAAACATTTGCAAGAAATATGAGAAAATTGATAGAAATTTTACTATCTGCTTCTATAACTGCAAGGCCACTCAGACACTCATTCTCAGACAGCTCAGTGAAGCACATCACCTATATACTTACTCTGCAGTACCTACACGTTGCAGCTGTTTACAGCTTTCATTTTCTTTTAAAGAAAAGTGGTTTCTTAAGCAGTAAAGACAGTGGAGTGTAAAAAGCTACATTTTTAGAAGAAAATTCATAACACCCCAAATATTGATAGGAACTATGTAAATTTTAGGAAGCTTTTGTGTTGATTTTTTTTTAAATGAAAAATAGTAATGAAAATGTTTAGAGTTAGAAAGTTGGAATGTTTCAAATTAATGCATTAATGAAACAATATTCCTTGAAACTGTGATGTGACATCATGTTTAACCATTACACTACTTTTGAGTTTAGCCCAACTTATCATCTTAGGCCATCAGGGAACTCTTTTTAAGCTCTGTCACCTTAAGGCAGGAACCTTATCCTCTTTCAAAGGCAGGTCCACAGTGCAAAGACTTAATTCATGCAGTTTTTTTCCAAAGATGGGGGGTTCCTATTTCAGTATCCAGTCTAAGGTCTTTCATATTTCCTCTTTAATTGTCCTTAGAACAGTAGCTGTAGCAGAAAGAACTGCTCTTTAGGTATTTGTTGTAAACTTTGAGTAGATTAGAGCTTCACCCCATACTCTGTGTGCTACGTTGTATTTCTGAATTTCTAGGCTTGATTCCATTTCCTCTGGCAGTGTTTGTTTCAGTTCCATTGAGAAAGACACAATAAGTAAGTTAATATTACTCCCTATTTTTGCTGTTTCTTTCTCTTTATCCCTTTGGCCCAAGCAGTATGGGAAAGACATGTCAGATCACTGAATTTACTTTGATCTTAGCTTGTGCATTTGACCTGCGAGATTTTTCAGAGTGGAGGGTGAGGAATAAGCAGAGGAATGATCCATAGGGACCATAACTACTTAGTTATTAATCCTAATGGCTGTGTGGGACATTAGAGGGAGAGGCAGACCAGCACTCCTGTATTTCCTTGAGGCTTTATGCTGAGGCCAGGGAAATCATAGTTTTTCTGCTGTATTTTTTGGCTTCATCATTTATCCCACTGATGTGAAGCAGAGCTGTTAGGTTTCATAATCTATGTTACCACAAGATATGTTAGTTAATTCTTTCTGTTGCTCCTGAAGTCATTATGCCTCTGTGATACAGCTTTTATCTCATTCCAAGATCCAAATAGCTACCAAGCAGAATGCCTCCATTTGAGTGGTACTTACCCTATCCACCTTTCTTTGGCCTGAAGCTGCTCATCTTCAAGCACTTTGAGACAGAATTCTGTGTATTCACAGCCTTCCTCATTAAGGTCAAATGTACAAGGTGGCTCTGCTCACTCTCCCTCTTCCTTGCCTCTTCACTTTCTGAACAGAGGTGGCACATGTAATAATTACTGCAATGACTTTGTGAGTAGACATTAAACAACCATAACTGTCGTATCCTGTGATTTTTCTGTCTTCCTTTTGTAAATAGTGGGTCACTGGAGTGCTTTTTACTTTGACATATGTAGAAACATATGGCATGAATATAAATGTGCCATCCATCACTATACACTGATGAGAAGTGTCCCAGCAGCAGTAAATGCTTACTTCTATTGCACATAGCTGTATAATTAGTTTTTCAGATGAGACATTTTGCCTGAGAAATAATTTACTGAACTTGCTAGGTACAAAAACTTTTATTCATACAGATATATACAAATTCATGTGAAACCAATTTTTGAGAAATTTAATTCAATAAATGGCAGTAACAACTTTGATAGAGGAAGGAAAAAGTATTTTTGTAGTTCTTAAATATAATAAATTGGCACACATTTAAAGGCATTTAAAAAAATTGTCATTGGGAAATGGTAAAATTGTTGTATAACAACAAAAGGATAGAGACCTTACTCTGGGTAATCTCATTGAGCTAAGCTTCCAATACAAGCATTTAAAGTCTTTTTTTTTTTTAACTGAAGGAAACTACAGGAAGGAAAAAATGGTTTCAGTGTTTGAAAAATGATGTATGAAACCAAGTTTTGATTTTTAACAGCATCTCTTGTTTTCCTTCAGTTGTAGAGCTTTGTTTTGGAAGCTTTCTAATGAGCAACAGAGACTTCTGCAAAATAAAAAAACAAAATCATTTGAGAGGAAAAAATAGTTAAGATGGATTTTGTCTGTTGTTGAAGTGTATCCAAGCTTGTTTTCAGAAACAACACCAGCAAAAGAAGAAAATTGAGGAGGATGTGGGGAAGGGCAAAAGAATCTTTTCAGACAGTGGTTTTGGCCAGTTTACTTTCCAAGGTAGATTCTCTGTATAAAGAAGGGGAAAAGATACTGAGGAAGAAGGAAAATACTATTCATTGAAGCACCAGGGCTTGTATCTGGTGCAGCATCTCTGATGGCAGACTTCATTCCTAAGGTGAGTTCATCCTCCTAGCATCAGAATAAAATAACAGGCCCATGAAAGGCACAGAGACAGAAGAGCCTGTGTTTATGTTTGCCTGCCAAGTAGACTGAAACATCTGCATCTCAGTTTTAGTACATTGATTTTTTATTATTTTATGTCTGTTATTATTTACAAGCCATGCCCTTTGTATTCTAGGTTTCATTGGTACATCATTTTGTTTTGCGTTCAATTTTTGTTGTTACTTTGAATTTATATGAAATTTGGCTCTTTTTTTTTGTGAAAATGCTTGTTGTGGTACAAATTTAGCTAGTGCCTTTTCATCCCATGCTCTGAAACACAGTACTGACTGTTGGTAAGAACTCCATGGTTGTTTTTCCAGCTGGATGTAAATTTCTCAGCCTCAATCAGTTCACAAATTGTAATTGCCAGCCTTGGTTGTTTTTAGTTATATTTTTCCAGATACAGCTTGCTGTCTAGAATCCTGAAATGAATCAGGCTTTTTTCCTGTTTGTTTGGTTTTGCCTCAGGTTAACACTGAAAAAATTATGTTTTGGGTCACTCTTCTGCTTAGCAGTTCCTTGGATTTGACTGGTTAAAGTCACTGTTTAGATGGCAAGGGATGAGTGAGTGTAGGCTGTTGGCGTGTTGTGTTGTGTGACAGCATCTGCCAAATTAGCAGGCTTTTGAGGACTGAAGAGGAAAAGATTATGGGCTACTCAGTCCTACTGGTAAAATCACACTTGAGTACCATGTGATTGTGAGATAATTTTTTAGTGCTTTAATGTTCAGAAGTTAAAAACACACTGCCATAGAAGCAGTCTTCACATGGAGATGAAAGTTTAATAATCTCAGGCTCATCATAGTATAAAAAATGTAGAATTTGTTGGGAAAAAAGGATGTGAATCAACACCTAATAACTTCAGTAAACAAAAACGTGCTGCCATAACTTTAGGGTTTGCAGTAAATAATATTTGATTCTGAATCAAGTTAGAATATGTGTAGATATTTTGTCCAATCATGCTTGTGAGTGTAAAAAATTAAAAGCTAGCTCAGTGTGCAACTGCAGAGAAATTATCCAATGCATAAAATAAAAAAAATACCTTGTGAGTTCTGCCCCCAGGAGAAGGTTCTTGATTTGCTATTTCAGTAGTGGACAAGCTTTGTAATTGGCCTTTAAAGTGGCTTCCCAAGTTGCCAAGAAATAGAAGCATTCCCTACAACCTGTTTACTTTCTTTTGTTTCTTCCTTTTCTTGATTCCTGTCCCACCTCAAACTCTGAAGTGTCATATAAAAGAATATAGGAACAATTGTCTATGTCATACCATTCTCTTACTGTAATTCAAGTGCTCACAGTTGGAGTGTGAGCACTACAGAACGTCCATACATCAGACATAAGGCAACTAAATGTGTACTGACCTCAAAGAATGAAAGCAAATGAACATTTGAGAATGACATAGCAGAAGTAGTTAAAAATAAAGCAGCTTCTTTGTTCTAACAAATTAGTTCATCTAGGAGGAGGAAGAAGTCCTGACGTCATCTGCAATCAGAGAATATTCCTCATTTGTTGTAAACTGAGCTCTGAACAGAAATAAGATAACAGCAAATCTTTGTAAGACTCTTTCTGCATTTCAAGACCCCACAAGAATATATTTCAAGAAATATGTCCATAATTAGGGAAGAAGAAAAAGGAATATTTGGAAATAGGATGATGAAGGAACCCCTCTACCTTTAACTGACTTGGAATGTTAGAAGTAAACATTTAGCTCTCCCACACACGTGCCCTACTGGAGCTGAGTGGAGCTTAACACAAGCTGCTTCAGATATCTCTAGAAAATTGCTGCTATAGAACATTATTGAAAGCCCAAACAAAACTTGTGTTTTCTGTAAAACTTTTATTTCTGGTTTTGATGACTTCTGTCAAATGAAGGCTATTTTATTTTAATGATAATATTTTCTCTAGGATTTTTCTTTTTTCTATTCTTGAGGTGGGTAGAGTTGTTGTTGGGAGGGGAGGTGCCTACCTCCTACATTATTGGGAAAGCTTTTCTATGCTTTGTGGCCAGGGATCCAGTTGTGCAGCATCAAAGCCTGGAAGGTGTGTCATGAGGTTCAGATGGGGATTTCTAGTATAAAGAAATACTTTCTCATATGTGTTTCTCCTTTAAAGCTTCCTTGTCCTTAAAAAGCTTTTCAGAGAATGGCTTCTGAGCAAGTCATATTCAGAACTGGTTGTTTCTAACTGCTAGTACTTTCTTGTCTTGTTGACAGACAGTGGGACTAGGAAGAAAACCACTTACCCATTATAACTATTCTGTTTTTGAAACGGAAATCAATGGAACTGAAAGATCACACAGCAGATTAAAGGAAACACTTAAAATCCTGTTCAGATGATAAATGGTAAATGATGTATTAAGTTAACTTATTACTGAAATAATCAAGTGATGAAAGGATTTCTGACATTTTTTAAAAAAATATAAGAGAGATTCATTCCACTCTAGAATTCCCAACCAGTATTCAGGGTACAATGCTACACTATTATGTGTATTCTCTAAATTAATATATCTAGTGATCCAGGTTAGACGTGTTATCACTATTGCTATTAAAAATTCAGGCATTCTTGCTTCCCCCATATAAGTTCTGAGAGATGTCTTTAAAAAATAAATTATTTGGGCAATTCATAAGGTGCAGTAGACACCAACAGGGGATGAGCATGAGCCAACAATGCATTCTCACAGCTAAAAAGACCAATGGATCCTGGATGAAGCTTTCTATCAGCAGTTGGGAGAAATATCACAGTCACTTGCCATTGTTCTTGTGGGGAACTTCCTGGGTATCTGCTGGGAATACAGCATAGCAGAGAGGGAAACATCCAAGATGTTCCTGGAATGTGTGGAGGATAACTTCCTCACACAGCTGGTAAGTGAGCCAACCAGAGAAGGTGCCCTCCTGACCTGCTTCTAGTGAACAGGGGGGTTGTAAGGGTTAGAAGCCACCTAGGGCACAATGATCACAAGATGATGATGTTCTCAGTCCTTGGAGAAACAAGGAGAGGAGTCAGTAAACTGCCAGCTTAGACTTCTGGAGGGTAAACTTTGACTTGTTCACGTGACTGATTGACAGTCCCTTGGAAGTCTCAGTATTGGAACTTCTTCTGTTTAATACCTTTATTGATGACCTTGATAAGACATAGAGTGTATCATTAGTTAAGTTTGCAGATGACACCAAGTTGAGTGGGAGTGCTGATCTGCATGAGGATAGGGAGGCTGTACAGAGACACTTGAATAGATTGGATCAGTGGGACAACATTGACAGGATGAGCTTCAACAACGCCAAGAGCCAGGTCCTGCCACAACAACCCCATGCAAAGCTACAGGCTTGGGCAGTGTGGCTGGAAAGCTGCCTGGTAGAAAGAACCTGTGGGTTTTAACTGACAAGAGGCTGCATGTGAGCCAGCAATGTGCTCAGGTGGCCAAAGAAAGCCAATGGCATCCTGGCTTGTATCAGAAACAGTCTGAGCAAGAGAGTAGGGAGGTGATTGTCCCCCTGTACTTGGCACTGGTAAGGCCACAGCTTGAGTATTGTGTCCAGGCTTAGACACCTCAATGCAAGAGAGAGATTGAGGTGCTGGAGCAAGTGCAGAGGAGGCAAAGAAGCTGGTGAAGGGCATGGAGAACAAAGCTTCTGAAGAGCAATTGAAGGAGCCTGGACGGTTTAGTTTGAGGAAGAGGAGGCCGAGGGGAGACAACTCTGTTCAACTACCTGCAAGGACATTGTGGAGAGGTTGGTGCGGCTGTCTTCTCATGGGTAATTAGTGATAGAACAAGAGGGAATGGATTCCAGCTGCAGCAGGGCACGTTTAGACTGTGCATTAGGGAAAAAATGTTCACTGACAGAGCAGTGAGACACTGTCACAGGCTGCCCAGGGAGGTGATTGAGTCACCATCACTGGATGTGTTTAAGGGTTGTTTGGATTTGGTTTTGAGGGACATGGTTTAGGGGTGAACTTTGTAAAGTTAATGGTTGGACTTGATGATCCCAAGGGTCTTTTCAACCAGAATAATTCTATGATTCCCCATCCACTCACATACTGGAAGCCAAGTCTGCCTGATTTCATACTTGATATGTGTAAGATAGAATGCAGCCTGGCATTTCAATGTTTTGTTAGGGGTCTTTATCTGCTTTTATTATGTTTAAAGGTAATGTTTATGATCCAGAATTAACATGCTTTTTATGCTTCCTGCTTTAGTTTCTTTTTTCCATTTGCTAAGCCCAAGTTAGTTTTTTATTTATTTTATTTTTTCCACGGAGGCTGAAAATACTGTTTTTATTTAGTATGTTTCAGGACATGCTTCCCTGAGTGGCAACTATTGAGATAATGATCTTCCAGTATCCTAGATGAGATTTAAGAGACTTGACTCCACACACAATGAAGCATTCAATTGTAAGCAACTTAATAATATCAGTGCAAATAAATTATTCACTACCAAAAAATATTATTGTGGGATTTTTTTTTTTGCCAAAGTGATATATCTTGTCAAAGTGAAATACCTAAAGCTTCAATTATTTCTCCAAAGAGACAAGCTTTTTTTTCTTCACTTTAGGATGTACTTGTGCATCACAAATAGACATCACCTTAGATTTTCTTTCAGACCAGTACTGTCTGACTGTAATGGAATAAACCTGTCAGTAGTCATAAAAGAAAATTAAATATGTTTGTCAGTAGTAATAGAGCAAAATGCTGTCACAGAACAATTGGAGATGGCAATGTTGTGGAATACTGTATCAGAGATCTAGGACCATTCCTGCTCAATTGCATTCCCTTTTTCATAGCAATAGTCTGTGGAGAGGAATTAGTGCTCTCACAAGGCATGGATATTCCATTGAAACTGCTTGGCAAGCAAGTTGGGGGAGTTAGGCAAAGCTGATTTAGCTCTCCAAAGCCTAAGCATACAGAGCTCTTTTCCTTGCAATTCCTACTTGTGTCTAGAGCCAATATGTTTCTGTCAGAAACATTGGCTTCTACCTGAAGATGATTTATTGCTAATATTGTTGTGTTAATTACCACAGAACTATCACAGAATCACAGAATGTCAGGGGCTGGAAGGTACCCCAAAAGTTCATCTAGTCCAACCCCCTACCAGAGCAGTCACCTAGACCAGATCACACGGGAAAACATCCAGGCAGGTTTTAAATGTCTTCAGAGAGGGAACCTCCCCAACCTCCCTGGGCAGCCCCTGCCAGTGTCTGTCACCCTCACTGGGAAAAAATTCCTCCTTATATTTACGTGAAACTTCCTATGTCTCAGCTTTCAGCTGTTGCCCCTTGTCCTGTCATCAGGCATTGCTGAGAAGAGCCTGGCACTCACCCTTTATATATTTATAAACATTGATGAGGTCCCTCCTCAGTCTCCATTTCTCCAAGCTAAAGAGCCCCAGCTCCCTCAGCCTTTCCTCATAAGAGAGAAGAATGGCACTCGTCCTCTTGGCCACAAGAGCACACTGCTGGCTCATGGTCAACATCCCATCAACTGGGACCCCCAGATCCTTTTCCTGCCTTCCAACAAGTCAGTCCTCAACCTATCCTGATACCTGAGTTTGTTCTTTCCCAGGTGCAAGACTCTGCATTTGCCCTTCTTGAATTTCATTCAATTTCTTCCTTGCCCAACCTTCCAGCCTGTCCAGGTGTCTCTGGATGGCAGCACAGCCTGCTGCTGTTTCAGCCACAACTCCCAGTCTGGTGTCATCAGCAGACTTGCTGACAGTGCCTCTGTGCCCTCATCCAGGTCATTGATGCAGATGTTGAACAGAACTGGTCCCAGTACTGACCCTTGGGGGACCCCACTAGTCACAGGCCTCCAGCTAGACTCCATCCCATTGACCACAACTCTTTGGCCTCTTTCCTATAACCAGTTCCCAATCCACCTCACTACCTGATCATCCAGACCACACTGCCTCAGTTCAGCCAGAAGGATGCTGTGGGAGACAGTATCAAAAGCCTTGCTGAAGTCAAGGTATATCACATCCACTGCTCTACCATCATTTATCCACTTGATTATGTCCTCATAAAGGCTATCAGGTTGGTCAAACGTGACCTCCCCTTGGTCAAACCATGTTGACTGCTCCTAATGACCCCTTGTCCTTGCTATGCCTAAGGATAGCACCAAGGATAAGTTGCTCCATGACCTTTCCAGGGATGGAGGTGAGGCTGACTGATCTAGAGTTGTGTCACTATGCTGAGATGGTTACTCATACTTGTGGTATACAGGGAGCATCAAATGAACAAATATCTGAGCAAATTGGATGCTAATCAAAAGCTTCACTGAGACTGTTCAGGTGACTGACATCTCTGCTAGACAGAGTAGATACCAATGGGGTAGATTCACAAGTATTTCTGGTCTGGAGTTGTTATTAGCAAAAGGCCTTACTCGTGAATTTGCTCTGTGCACTCTCATCTATTAACTGCTTGCTTGTTTGTATCTTTGCATAAGCTAGAGTACTTATAAATAATGGAAAAAAAATTAAAAAAAAATTTTTAATGGAAAAAAAATAAAATTCCCAACCAAAACCTACCAAAAACAAATCAAAACAAACAACAAAAAAAAAACCCAAAAAAAAAACCCCAAGACACTTAACCTACTTCATTTTGATTATTATGCAGTAGAGACTTCTTAATTTAACAATCTTCACCACGGTGTAAGAGCTGTCAGAGGGTTGCTTCCCTTCTGCCTGACACTTTACAACATAATGGTCACAGGTTTTTGCTACAACTGTGATGTTAATACTAAAGCCATGTTAATGAATACTCAACTGTATTGTTAAACTACAATTCCAGGTGCTTTGCAGGGCTTTGTGTTTCCTCTGCAGTGAAAGACGTGCTGCAGATGTCACAGACCAGCAACCCCATTTTTCATTAAATGAGAGATAGAAGAGTCAAATTCTAATAGCTGCTGTTTCAGCCTTCTTGCTAGGCAGAAGTTACTCATCAGTCTTATGTTTTACCAATACACTAATGCCAAATCTGCACAATTTTTCAAGAGTACATTTTAGTATTTTCAAATCAAATATTATTCCTCGAAGGTGTAACTAGAACAAATATATTATCTAATATACCTTGAAGTTACTTCCTTTCCTCCCTTGTCCTTTAGTTTCCAGTCCATACTGACCTGGGAAATGTTTTCTGTTAACACAGTTGCTAAGACTTTTTTTCAAGTGTATTTTTACCTAACATTTTAATACTGACATCATAAGCCTCTTCACATTCCACTTTTCAATAGTATTTTTTGCTTCATATGATCTGTAAATTATTTCTTGAGATTCATGAATGAGATTGCATGTGCAGCAATTGACATTATTGCCTATATCATAAAAAAAGCTATATTCTTGAAAAAGGAAAAGGGTACTTAATGGAAACATATTTTTTAATTCTTCACACCAATCTTTTCAGGAGGTTGCCTAATATTTAGTTTATTTATGCAATGATTAGAAATGCTACTTTGGTGTATTATATTCCTTTTCCCATCTGTCCAAGGAAAGGAGGTATCAGGATGTGAGCAAGGAGAGTGGATGATGATGTTGAGAGAATTAAGTTGCATCAGTATGTTGAGAATGGAATCTTTCAGAAGGTGATGAAGGAAAGGTGAAGTTTAATAATAACAGTTGAAACCTGCAGTTGTCTTTTTTTCTGCCTCTTCAGGAGAGATGAGAACTGATCTGACTTTTCAGTGAAGATAGTTCAGGAAATGGTTTCTTAAGGTTCAAGCTAACATAGTGAAAGCTGTGAAGACCCCTTTTTGTCAAGATATCCTTTCAAGTATGTACTTTAAAAAAAAAAACCCTGCTACTATTTTTATGATTCTGGGAAGCCCTGTTTAGGACCATAGCTAAAGAATAAAGCTATGTTGTTTTATAAAAGAAAAAATCAAGCAGTAGTTGATTTCTTTTAAGTGCATATGCTCCCATGATATGCTAAAATGAACTGAAAGACACTTAGAGGGAGACAAATGCATTTGATCTTCCCAGCTGTATAATATTGGGTTATATATAAGGACATACTGTAGAAGGTAGAATTAGTTGCTGATTCTTCAGTTATTGAATTGTAAAATAAATTTCCAGTCCTTGCCCATATTCTGTTCACTGTACTGAAAACAACCACACTGTTAATTCTGCTGTGCCCTTTCTTCTTGACTTTAATGTTCCTTAATCTAAACTGAACTGAGATTGCCATTTGTTAGGCCATGCACTTAAATAATCCAAGTCCTCTCTCATAGGACTGTGCTATGTCCCATTATTTATTGCTTCTTTCAATATATGATCTTGTTTAAAGTTTTGTTTCTTCTAACACCTATAAGAGGTCATTTTCTACATTAGGACTCAAATCTGATGTTAATTTTCCCCCCAGGCACTATTTTACAACATAACAATATTTTGTGTTGCTGCAGTCTTTGTTGTTTGGAGGTGTGAGTGATCTGTTCCTTGAGATACTCTTGGTACTAGCTTTTTACATACAACTGTATTAAATGATTTGAAATAATCTCTAGTATTCCAGAGAAGTCATCCTCTGCTTGCCACTTCAGTAATTCCCTTCAGATTTCTAACAATTTATGTTGGAACAGACATTTCATTATCACTTCCATTTTAACAGTTGGTTCCCTGAAAACTTTACTTTGGTCAATTCTATCCACTGTATCTTGCAAAGCATCTGATTTATCTGTTATATAGGTAATAGTAAAACATTCTAAACTTCAATATCACAGTAAATTCACAAATTAAGTAGTTTTCTTCTTGTTGAATTGTTATAAGACTACCTAAATACAAGAGGAAGAGAACAGTTTCATTGCCTCAGAAGAGAATGTCCTTAAGTAAAAAGGAAAATATTCAGTCAGTAGTTTGTAATTCAAATTGAAGATTCATTATTTATTTTGATGAAGAAACAATGAAAGGAACAGTAGAAGGAGAAAATTACCACAGGAATAATTGAATCACGTATTAGGATTTATTTTATTCCCCACATAAATAGGTTAAGAAACTCAATGACTGATTTCAATAGAATTCAGTGTATAAGAGCACTCTTCATTTACTCTTCTTTTTTTTCTGTATATTGGATTTTTCTGAGCTAAACCCCTTTTCCTACATTAGTAAGAAGAGAGCAATAGAATTCATACCACCAGAGTAACTTCAGTACAAAATTGGCATTTGCAAATCTCAGGAGAGATTGTCAAAACACTCTAACTTGGAGCAAACCTACATTTTTCATTTTTATACCAACTGTAGCTCCTTTGAAGTCTGTGGTAGACTTAATTTCAAATTGGCATCTACAGATTAAAAATGTTATGTATATACACAGAGATTTTTTTTAATGGGGAGGAATGGAGAAGAGGGTATTGTCTACTATGATTTACTTTTTTTTTAATATCAGTTGTACATACCAGATCTTGTGTCTACAACATTGCTGCAAGAAATGCTTGTTTTAATCACATTGCTAATGACTGTTGTGGTACCATCCCACATAATTCAGCAGAAATTGAAATACCAGCTATGTTCATATCAGAAAATAAAACTGGAGATCTCATAATACGAGATGATTATGACTGTAATTTTTATCCTCCCTAGAAGGCAGTCCACTTTTAAATGAACTGTCTTGTATGGTTTCTTGTGTGATTTGTAGTGTAGCATATTGTGGAACACATTGCAGTAATCTAATTTGAAGTGACAAATGCACTGATGATGGTAAAAATCATGTCTAGTAAAGAGCTATCTCCAGGCTGACATGTGTGAAGGAAATGCATTCCTAAATATTGATGCAATGCAGTTGTCAAATGGTAGTTAGAAATCCAATAGGGCCCACAGGCATCAATTCTTACCAACAAATGCAGAGCACACAGCAGCAGATGGAGATGCATATAATTTTTATTACATCTTGAAATGACTTCCCCCTGTCTTTGTCATAGGTATTGTCTTACATTTATGTTCACTGAGTTTTCAGCTAACTATTCCATCCTTCCACATCATCTGAATGCTAAATATGAACTGCTGGTTTGAAGAAGACACAGAAGAAAAGTATAGTACTTTTCCATCCATCAGACCACTTATCCTTGCTCATCTTCCACCAAGTTCATGGCAAGTATGTGTGCCAAACAGAAGTAGATTTGGGATAAAACTACTGTAAACCAGTAATATTTTGGGTAAAAAGTAATTAGACTTGTTGTTAGGGTTAAAGTTCCTAACGTATCTATTTTGCCTGCAACTGACAGTCAGAGGTCCATGAATATTGGTGTGATCTTACAAACTTTCCTTTTGGACTTGTCAATAGTTACAGTCATCAAAGAAATATGAATTATTTGATATTCTCAGATTTTCTCAAAATATCTTCAGTGAATCTTCAAACAGGAATCAAGGTGTGGTTGAGTAGGATGAAAGCAGTCCTACCAGATGAAATTTATCAAGGTTATCAGCCAGATTTATCATGAAAACGTATCCATAAAAAACAAACAACAAAAAAACCCCCCAAAAATTCTAAAAACCTCAAAAAAACAACATACACAAGAAAACAAACCCACTTCTCTCTTTTAGCAGAGACAATGTTTTTTTCTGAGAAATAAAACTGTTTTCTGACTTCTTGAAAATATCTAATACGAAAATATCTTAAGAATATAAGCTTGTTAATGCTAAAAAAGTAAAACTCTAATAGTGATAACAGTAATGGTAAAGTAAAAGGGGGGATGGGGGTGGAAATAATACCTGTGCAATACATGCATTATGCTTTCTGAGGTTTATTTTCCAAACTTATTACAGTTGATTATCATTACCAAAGATTACTTGATTTGCTTCTTGGAACAAGTTTCTTACTTGAGTGAGCACCAAGCAAATGAATGAGGAAAACTCAACAGGAGAAACTGATTATTTGGAAAATAGTCAGTGACAAAGTGTTAAATACTATCACCACCGTCATAAAATATGTTGAATATGAAGTGGGAAAAATCATGAATGTGACTGTTTGACTTGCTCATTAGAATAGCTGGTGACCAAGGAAATGTTAATCTTCACTTTTTATCAGTGAATCATTCCTAATAACTTTAATTAATTAATTTATTCGTCAACCACTTCACTTTTTATTAGTGAAAAACTAGTGATTCAACTGTAAACAAGTCATTACTGTTGAAGTGTGTTTTCAGCAAATGATGTCACTTTAATTTCCTTTTGAATCAACAGGTGGTGATTTCCCTTTTTCAAACAAAACCAACCCAAAATATCAAGTAAATGAATGAACTCAATCTTGCCATAATATGTATCTATGGGAGAGGAGATGCTTCACCATAGACTAATGTATAGTCTAAATTACAGGGATCCTATTTTCTCTATAATTGTATTAAATGCCTTAGCAGTTTGGATTTAATTAGATTGTTTTTAGTGAAACCCATTATGAATTCTATTAAGAATCTATGTATACTGGTTTTCTACATTCTATTCAAAGAAAATTAGGCTCCTTCTTCACTGCTAAACACAAAATAATGAAAGGAACACTTTTTCATCACTATTTTTCCTGTACAAATGAAACATTCTATGTAACATTAAAAAAGTTGTAAGCAAAAGTGCATTAGAAGGAAGAAGTGGTCATCTGGGAGAGCCTCAGCATCCTGATGTGTTAGCAATTACCTGATGTCCCAGACAAGAAGGTCAAACAACACAGAGTTTGTTAAGCAGCAATAGCCACTTCTTTGACCTGGACGAGGGAATTGAATGGACCCTCAGTCAATTTGCAGATGACACAAAACGAAGCACAAGTTTGAGGGTAGGAAGGCTCTGCAGTGGGATCTGGCCAGGCTGGAGTGATGGGCTCAGGTGAATGGGATGAGGTTTAACAAAGCCAAGTGCTGGGTCTTGCACTTTGGTCACAACAACCCCCAGCAATGCTCCAGGCTTGGGGAGGAGTGGCTGGAAAGCTGCCTGGCAGAAAGGGACCTGGGGGTGTTGGTTGATAGCCGGCTGAACATGAGCCAGCAGTGTGCCCAGGTAGCCAAGAGGGCCAACAGCATCCTGGCCTGGATCAGAAACAGAGTGAGTAGCAGGAGCAAGGAGGTGATGGTGCCCCTGTACTCGGCACTGGTGAGACTGCACCTTGAGCACTGTGTCCAGTTTTGGTCCCCACAGCACAAGCAGGACATTGAGGTGCTGGAGCAGGTGCAGAGAAGGGCAGTGAAGCTGGTGAGGGGTCTGGAAAGCCTTGTGAAGAGAGGCTGAGGGAACTGGGGTTGTTTAGTCTAGAGAAGAGGAGACGGAGAGGAGACATTATTGCTCTCTACAACTACCTAAAAGGAGGTTATAGCGAGGCTGGTGTTGGTCTCCTCTCAAATTAGTAATGATAGGACGAGGGGAAATGGCCTCAGGTTGTGTCGGGGGGTTTTGATTGGATATTAGGAAGGAATTCTTCACTAAGAGGGTAGTTAGGCACTGGAACAGGCTGCCCAGGGGAGGTGGTGGAGTCACCATCCCTGGAGGTGTTTGAAGAACAAATAGATGTAGTGCTTGAAGATATGGTGGAGTGGTTAGAGAAATGCTAGGACAAAGGTTGGATTTAATGACCCTGGAGGTCCTTTCCAACAGAATGATTCTGTGATTAAGCAAACACAGTAATTCTTACACTTCTCTGTATGTAACGTGTAACAATCTCATTGGCTTTTCTGTTGTGCCTCTTACAACCAGTGGAGTGTTGTTCTGTTGTTACTTTTTTGTCTGTTTGCATATCTTGCAGTTTCCTTCTTCAGCAATTCCCTTCATTCTTGTTTATCATTCTCAGTTTGGGACTTTCCACTCTATCTCAGACACAGCTGCAACTGCTTGAGGTCAAATCCCTGCGTGGGGCTTCCAGGCCAGCTGGATACTCCCACATTTCCCCCTGTTTGTTTTTCTACAATAAACACTGCATTTATCATCCACGGCAGGGCCTTTTGCAGACAGGATGGTAAGCATGGGATTATTAATAATATAAAAACAGCCACCATCAATATAATTAGTCCTGCCTTTATCAGTGATTGGATCCATCCCCTCAAACCCCTTCCTTTCAAAAGATTGTCAAACCATTCACTGCCATCTGATCGTTGTACATTCCATACTCCATTTTGCATTTTCTGGATGGTTGTGAATAGATAGAGAATTATCAGACAAGCTCATACAACACATACCATCAGTCTTCACACCCATGAGCTAACAATAAACAGTCAGTTGCAGCTCTGTTTTGCGAAGTAGCCTGTCTAATAAAACTTATATCTGTCAGCAATCCTAAAAGCACTGGCAACATGGCATTGGTTTGTTTTGCTAACAGTATAATCAATTAACTGAGACCAGCACTTTGGCAGAGCTGACCCTTGGTGAGAAAATAGAAGCAGTTATAATTTCACCAGAGGACCAGAAGGTACCATGATATCATAGAGCAGTGAGCCTCATAGTCACTCTCATTTAAAAAAAAAAAAAATAAAATTTAGGCAGTGATGCTTTGCCTAATGATGATTGTATATTCTTTTCTTCAGTCAGGTCAGCAGATCATGTATTTATCTTCTTAATGTTATTCTGATATCAAAAGAAACTCATGCCTTTGGCCTAGCTCTTAAACTACATCACAATTAAGAATTCTCTAGTCTTTTATGAGCTAACAATGTGAGGTTGGCCATAAGCACGGACTATACATAAATGTGAAGATTTTTTCCTCATCTTTAAATTTCTCTTACACCCTTTTCTGTAGAATTATTGCATTTTTGTAATTTAAAATGTACTTAGATTTCCTTTAAACATTAACTTTTAACTTCCTGTTAATGTCTCTGCAGTACAGATATTAAGAGAATACTATAATTATCCTGAAATTAGTAACAACTACCTTCAACATGAATTAATTGCATTATAGTTTTTAATTTGATAAACAAACGTCATATGCACATAGAATATTTATAGATGATGCTACTTAAGAGCATTATAATTGATATCTGCTCTTTATAGGTTTGTTTGACTGGACAGAAATATACACATCTCTGACTGACAAATTGTCTCTAAACACTTGTGGTTAGAAATATCCTTATTATGCTTTGTTGAGATAATTAGGGTATTAGAGGAATACTCATACTAATACTGTGGTGACTGCAATTTCCAGG
>JANHGL010009240.1:54977-67626 GCA_024611195.1 Ceyx melanurus | reverse complement strand
CCCAGGCTCTGACAGTCCTTGTTGTCAGTCACACACATGCATATCCATCCCTATTGAGCACTAAAAAAAACCAATTGGAAAAGGAGGTGGCCTCCATGTAATTGTAGCTTATTTTTAGAAGGAGTTACTTCAAAAGGCAAGATTATTTTTAAATGAACCTTTTGAAATGATTTTTAATTTTTTTTTAATTTTATTTTATTGGTGAGGTTTGCTCAATGTGAGAAGAAACTTAATTAATCTCCAGTATTGTAAAGTACACATATTGTTCTGAAAAGGCATATGGACTGTAACTTTTTTTTTTACAATAAGAGCTTTGTTTTGTTTGTCTGGGCAGTTTGTTTTTTAAAAGATGTGGAAAATCTGTTTGCACATAGCAGACCTGAGGAATGGAGAGGATTTCTGGACACAACTGGCTTAATTTCACTGACATTCACTCTTGCTCTGGTTAGTACTACACCTTGATTTGTATTGTATATAGATTCCAGTGAACACAGGCAAAAATATAAGCAATTCTACTGTTTCTAGTATTCTGGTGTCAAGATTCATTTTTATTTAAAGTACTACATCTATATGAAATAATGCTTATAGAAAGAGGTCCAAATGTTTTTTGAATGTCATCCTAATTTTGATAATCCTTTTATTATGTACCTACTCATCAGGAATTCACTGTCTATCCATATTTTAAGAGCAAACACACACAAAAACATCCTGTCAATATAATTTTTAAAAGGATGCTTTGTCTCTCAAACTTTGTAATCCTTGCTTGGTAGTTGTGACTGAGGGTTACTAATTGAATAGCTCCTCTGTCAATGACTGAAAAATAGCCATGTTTTCTTGCAGAAAATATCTTGAATAAATAAGTTGAACATTACCAAAATAAAAGTTTAAATTATTTTTCTCCTACTTTAGGATATTCTTTGAGATTTCTCTCAGATTATTTACATTGCAACACTAATGGCAGCAACGTGGATCTTTCTGATGCCCTGTCTCTTGCATTAAGGCTGATTAATAATGACATTTCCCTGTACTGGAGTGCTTTTTTATTCCTTATGCATCTGTATTTCATCAGTAAAACCAGTGACATTTTTAAGTTGCCATTTTTCATCTTCCTAAGTCCCCCCAGTCTCCTACTCATTCACTTCAAGGAGTACTTTGGTTTCAATCAAAATGAATACTCTTCAAACACTAGGAGCATGGAATTAGCTTTGACCTGTTTGGGAACCAAGGGAGAGTAACATTGAACATTCAGCTCAGGGCTGTGAAATTTGCATTGCTTCCCAGATATTTGATCTTGAGATACAGCCTGAATAACCTAACCTAACCACACTGTTCCCTGCAAGTCTGGATCTCCTTGCAAGGTAAGTGGATAGCCATGGGTAGGCAGGGAAGCACAGTAATGATGATAGATGCTCTAATGGGAGTTAGGGAAGGGCCTCTCCAGAAAGACCCCCTCCTTTGCAGTCAGGGCTCCTGGGGCTTGCATGCCCTGGGATCAGGACTGTGTGGTGACACTGGGAGCCCTTGGTACCCATCAGCAATGCTGAAGTGTGGCCCTTTCAAAATAGAGCACTCCTTGCATTATGCAATAGGAGTAACAGAGAGAAAATGATGCTCAGGGTTGAGTGAATCCTCACTTCCCCATGCAGGCTTGGAATGGAGACAAAGGCATGATTCTGGTTGGAAGAAACTCTGCAGAAGCACAAGTTTGCACTTGTTTGCAAGTTACAGAACATTGTGTGTTTTCCTGGTGTAATAATTTATCCAAGACAGTGAGCAATAACTTGCTTAGGCTTATATCAAAGGTCAGAAGCTGTAATTAGTAAGAAATAAGATGAGAATAAATAAATATTTAAAAGAGATAATGGACAATCCAAATATATGTATATAGTCTGTGTATATGGTAGCTGAAAGGCTTATGGAAGTCAACAAAAATAGACCAAAGGGATCACATTGAGCTTAATAACTTTGTTTTCAAATTGGAATTGGTTCAATTGGAGTTAATGTGCTAGATTATCTAGATCAGAGGAAATTAACATGAGTGCTATGGAAGGATTCTAGAAAGTGTAAAGGTGGTGCAGAATAATGAAAGTGTGAAATATTAAAAATGATGGAATATTTTTATGGACAAAAAAAACCCAATTGGACAGTGCTTCAGAGTTCTGGATAAAATAATGTCTACTATCAACCATGAAATTGTAGAATAATGAAAAGTAAACTTTCCACATAAGATGTTTGCAGGTTTGGATTAATTTTCACGGGATTTCAGAACCTTCAAAAATAAAGAATTTGGAAAATGCAATGAAAGTTGTAGGCCAAAAAAAGAAAGAAAATGTCTTTGAGTGTCTGGACATGTCCTGGACTGCGAAAACAGATCTGCTGTTGCTTTCATTCAATAGCATTTTGGAACAAAGTGATTAAAAGTTTCATAGAAAACACTACAGGACTTACATGGCACAGTAAACTCACATTTGCTTTGATCAAGAAATTCACACCTAGAACTTCACACTACCACATGTCACTTGTAGAAATATGACAGAATCTAAAGTGGTTTTGAAATTGGACTAGCTTCTTAAGCAACTATGAACTCCTGAGTTCTGCTTTGGGCTTGGTTTTTTTCTTGGTTGGCTAAATGATGGGAAAAAAAATGAAGAAAAATAGAACAAATGTTTAAAAATAATCTGTTTTTAAGGTGATCTTCTTCAGGTCCAATTATGGTATGTTTCACATTTTACATCTAATCATTATAAATCAATAACTGCATTATCGTTTTGCCAAATATAAAACAATAAATTACAGTTCTCATTATTTTTGCCCCTCAGTTGTTTCTGGGCGAAACAGTGGGCTAAATTTGACAATGAACACTTTCATTAGCTAAACCCCATGTTTTCAGAAAGCAAAGATGTTTTGACACCAAAATTGATTCAGTTCAAGTTGTTTCTATTGGCATTGGTCAGACTCATGCCAAGTTAGAAATTGCTACTTGATTTGTATTTATTCATGAGTGAGATGGACGAACTTTATTGGAATTATTCATTAATCATGCAGTTATTATTGGCATTTATTTTTAGTAAAGTAATTACAACTATATGGCTATCGTTATAATTCATTTAATACTTTTATACAGTATATTTGTCTGTAGGGCATATTGAATTATACCACATTTCAGGAGAAAATGGTTTCTCTTAGTGAGCAAGCACAGCTGTCATCATCATCTGGTCACCCAGAGATGTTGCCTTCATTTTGATAATATTACATTTTCTATACTAAATAACAAAGTACAGATCTTGTTTATTTGCCAATTAATTAATTGTCTTTTCATTAACTGTAACGGGAGCTTGATTAGCATTTAAGCACCAGGGAATAAATTTTGCTTTTGGCTTATTTTTCAAGTTTGTGAACAGAAGTGGTTTCATATTCTAATATATGTAATGACACGGATGAGAGGAAATGTTATTTTACATTCTCTAATGTTTGGTGAGTTTATAGAAATATTTTTGTCAACAGGAATTAATATTTTCCATTCTGGTCAATACAATATTAAGATTATGATAGTAAAAATTATTCTTACACATGTACTGGCAGTTTGGTATTTGTATTACGGAGTCTTCCAATTAATTCTATAGCAATGTTCTAGTTTGTTGTTTGAGTTTGAGCTGGACCAGAGACACAGATCAACACATTTTGGCTGGAAAATGCTCCTTAAATAGCATTAAGTATGTTGATTTACATCAAAATGGCTCTACACATGGCTAATCCCTCCATCCTGTCAGCTGGAATTAAAAACTGAGTTTAGAAATGTTTCAATTTATGTTAATGATAGTGCCAAAAGCATTGATATGATGCTTT
This sequence comes from Ceyx melanurus, assembly GCA_024611195.1. NCBI lineage: Eukaryota > Metazoa > Chordata > Aves > Coraciiformes > Alcedinidae > Ceyx > Ceyx melanurus. The sequence continues at coordinate 63,780 of JANHGL010009240.1, read as the reverse complement.
TTATATGGGTTCATGCAAATGGTTGGTTGCTCCTGAAGTGTGCATTGACATACAGCACATCCTCAGGTAAATTAGGGAAAATGACAAGTTAATTTACTTAGTAATACTAAGTGAAGCAGTGATCAGTGAGCAACATCACTGCCTCACATCAGTGCATGTTTTCAGAATGGGTGTTGCTTCAGAGAAGAAAAAAGCATACTGTATAAAAATGATTATGATTCCAGCATAATGCTTAGAAATATGATACAGTATAAGATAATATAATAACCTACCTTTCCATAAATACTGTGACTTAGAGGAATTAATTTTTTTAATTGATAAAAAACATCAATTAAGGAATTGAAACCAAGTATAAAATGCATTATGGGGAAAAGTATTCATGGAATCACAAGACCTCAGAAGGGTTGGAAGGGGTCTCTAGAGGTTATCTGGTCCAATATTCATGTCAGGTGTTGTAAGTAAGACCACCCAAATCAAACTATTTCCAGATGACTTTTTGGAAGTCTCTTAGGAATGTCTGTTTAGGGCTGGACAGGTCAACCCATTGGGTTTTGAAACTGAGAATTTGCAATCAGAATGGTTGTATATTTCAATACAAAGAAAGTGATGAGGTTTCTCCAACAGTAATTATCTGAGGAGAAGGAATCTGTAGTTCTCCCTTGCCAAGAAGGTGTTTGCTAATAACAGCCTTGTTTGGTGTGTAGTATTCAGGCAGATGCTGACAGGAGACTGCATTTGGTCAAAATGACATAGCTGAAGCCTACATGTGGCACAGCAGCATAGAATTGGTCAGGAAATCATGATCAAGGATTAGTCCACCCTATAGCCCTACAAATCAAATCTTATTCTCAATTAATTTTCATGTTTAAGAACGTGCTAGTGCCATCATTCTAAATTAAATGTTCAGAACTATTTACTTTCCAAGTTGTGAGACCACAAAAGCGTATGCCAAAGACTTTCTGGTTTAGGCTAGGTTTATTTTTACAGTCATAGGGATGAAGATATCTTTCTGCTTCTGTTACCATATAGCTCTAAAAAAAACCAGAAATAGCACAAGAATCTTATGGTTGCAAACATCTCAACGTTTCTCCAGAAGCACATGGAATATTCCTGCCTCCTGGCAATCTAGGCTGCTATCCCACAGAATATTAGTTCTCAGATCAATGTTTTTGCAGCTTTTTATTTGAGATTTACTATGCAATGCTGTACTTCTTTATAGTCTTTTCTTCCTAAATAAATCATATTGAAAGCCAGCATTTCTAATAACTCTTTGATTGGTCATGAGAATAAAAAATCTAAGGGACAAAACTTCTGTGAAAATACCCAAATTTCAGTTTTTAAATTGCTTCTTTGAAAAGACTGAAGGTCTCTACGTATTGACTGTGAAAACAATATCATTATTTCTTTATGCAATATCTTCAATTCACTGAGAAGACTCAAGTTTATGGTAGTACAATATGCTTTTTTTTTTTTTGAGGAAAATACAAGGTCTTGGAGTTATTCATAGTACCCTTGTCTTAACCCTTTGTAGAAATAGATGTTCTTACAACACCGTTTGCTATTGTTGTCCTAGAAATACCTCAAAAAATTTACAATTATTAATTGAAAATTAACAAGTGCCCAAATCTAGTAAATGAAATAGGAACTGTTTAATGTATGAGCTAATAAGTTGCATAGCTTTATTTATATTTTTTTTCCTAGAGACTGTCCCAGAAAATAACTAAAGGAAAACCAACACCCTTTCACCCTTTCTAACTTGAAAAGTATTGGAATTTATGCTGAAAGGGAAATTGGTGATATCATAAAGGAGCATTCTTAAAATAAAATATAAAATAAAATAATTGGAATTACAGATAGGGAAAAAAATCTGGTGCTATTATCAGTTCTATTCTCAGAGAGCAACCTGACAAATAAAAGAGTTGTCCCAACAGTAACATCTTTATTATTGTGTTTTGTTCGTATTTAAATTATCCATTCCTACAGGAAAACGATTCCAATTAGCATTGTAATTATATTCTGCTTTAGTTTTTGTTGACTTAATTTGTTCATTTTCCTTGCTTTATGCATCCCATCAATTAATTTTGGCATCCCTAAAGTATCCTTTAAATACTCAAAAATGGTTATACTCTGATTTACCCTGAGGAGAGGCAGAAAGGACCGAGCAAGTACCCACAGCAGTCTCAACCTAGAAAGTGTAGCTGTGGACAGAGGGCTGATTGAAGGACAACATATTTTAACTACAGACCCCTGAACCACTAAGCAGATGTGATTTCCTTCAGGAAAAATAAAAATAAGTTAATTGCTCAGTCAATGAACTTATGGGACTCCTATGGAACTGCTTCTCCACCATACAATATTAATATATTTTCAAGTCATCAGGTTGGGTTATATAATTTTAAATTTTAAATTATTTTCAACTTAGTGCAAGGAGTATTTGAAGACATCATACATAGCACATGTTATCTTTCCTTTTTGATTTCTAGCCCAAGCTTACCTCATACAGGATAGTGCCACTGAAGTGAGAAGCTGTATTAAAATAAGACAGAAGGAAAACTAGAGATGACTGATGAAGAGGAGTAGCACAATTCCTAACTAGGGAATCTACTATCACTAAGTGACTTGTGGTTTGCATAACTCCTGTGCGCAGACTGTTTCTGATAAATAATATACATTAATGATTATTAATAGAATAATTAGGAATAGATTAATAGAATAACTTGGAATAACTCAACACAGGAAGTTCATCTTGCACATGCATCATCAACAGAATAAAATATTCCATCTAAATGTAATGTTGATGCTTTGAAAATGTCTACTCTTTTTTTTTTTTTCTGAATACTTTTTGGTTTTTTTTTAATGTATTATCTCATGATAATACTTTCCATTAATGCCTCTGTGTGTGCATGAACAAATGTGTTGTTAGAAGTTTATTTCCCTGTTTATATCAGACATATATATCTAAAATATTATTTTAAAATTACCTTTTAGAGTTAATGAGTGGGGTGCTGCCTTCTGGTTGAATGATACACATTGCTGTGTATTATTGGACTTAATTTGCAGAAGCTGATGGAGAGGTGTAGCCTGAGTTCACAAAATGGGCACCTGAAAGCACAGATCACTGAAGAAAATGGCCTCAGCTTTGTAGATCCATCAGTTGCAAGTGTACAAAATGTAGTAGTATTTATCTGCAAATAGTCACAGCAAAGTGATAAAAAAGTTAGTGGTGTTATATTATCTGGATTTAGCACTCTCAATGAAATGTCAACAATTGTTTTCTTCACCTCCCATTCTTTGTTACTTTACATTTCTGTATGAGCAGGTTATAATTCCTACTTTCCTCCTCTTCTGTGTGCTTTCTTTAACAGAAAATAAACATATTCATTAGATGTTCTCTATAAAAATTGCTTCCAAAACAATGATTATATCTTCATGGGTAATTCTATCCCCATCACTCTGCCTTCCAGATGGCTGATTTTTTTAAAACAAATACCTATCAGTCTATGAACTATAAAGGGGATACAGTGGGGTTGTTTGATAGCATAGCATTTTCATGTCAAACCACAAGAAAATTGTCATGAATGTAGCATATATAATTACATATTTGGTATTTATGAAGAATTTATGATACTTTGGCATTTAGAATGGAAGCCTATAATAATGATTGATAACAATATAAGGGTCATGCATCTAAACCTGTTCAGAACCATGAATTCATTTTAATACCTGCAGTTTTTATGAATTAAAAAAATCTGTTTGGAGGCTTCACGTGGTCAAAACTCCTGTGATAAATGAACTCTCACTTTGCTTTAGGCATTTTAAAAACATTCAGTTGAGCATATTGATTTGTTGTTAGGATTGTACATCACAAAGTATATGGAAAAATTATTAAATTCTTAATAAAATGAAAAATCCCAACTGTGAGAAGCAATATGGATAGCATCAAGGATTTAGGCTTTGAATGAGTATAATAGCAACATTAATTCCTTAAAGGACTAGATTATCCATGGGTGGAAGACAGTACCTCTACATGAGGTGTAGGACTCCAAGGCAAGTATCTGCATGCAGGGTGGTGGAAGAGCCAGTGGTGGTGTTTCCCAGGGAGATGAGACTTAGCCTGTCACCACACACAGCTGAGTTTATTCTCATGAGCCACCTACAATTTTGTATTAAAATCCAAAATTATTTGTAATAATTACAAATTAATTATTTTTCCAAATTAATCTCCGATTATCTCCAATATATGCCCAGTGATTCAAAATTTCTATCTTCTACAGACTTTATTTTTTTTTCTTTTATATATCCAAAGGTACAGAACTTTTGCAGTACCTTGTAGTGCATGGTTTTGGTGAAGGGAAACAAAAAAACCAACCAAAGTGCCTCCACTAAGTAGAACATTTTAATGTATTACTAACATGAATGGACCTAGTTTGGTAAAGTTAGTCATACTAATAAATAAAACATTACTGGGAAATATGTAGGTGGTTTGGTTTTTTTCCCTAGCCAATAAAAAGTAATGTTATCTTAGAAAAAACAAATAATTAAGTTAGATATCAAGTCCAGAGGAGAAACCCAAGAGCAGAGAGGAAAACAGTGTTTTGATTACTTAAATCTGTTGATGAGCAGGAACACCTCTTTAAAGTAGTTATCTATTAGTAGCTGAAGCCAACAGCATTTGCATGCGAATAATGAGTCTTTATATTGTGTAGTTTCTCCTTTGAGAGGATATTTTTTTTTGTGGTTTAAAATAAATTAGAGTTTAAATAAGGATCATGATTTCATTTGCGATCTGTTACGGTAATTTATCTGTGCAATTGTTTAAATCAGCTTAGAAAAGGTATGGTTTCTCTGGTAAAATGACCTTCCTTTTTCTGTCATTTAAAGGATGGTTTATATCCTATCTAGGGACCTTCCTTGATTGCATAATGATTACAAAATGAATGCAGGAATTGGATGGCTGGGATTTCTGCTTTCAATGTGGCCATTGATTCATGTGATTTTATGCTACTCATCATGGTTCTGTACACCTCTTTCTCCAGCTACAAGCCTGGGAATGATGAGACCGTACTCCTTAGAAATAGATTTTAGTATCTTACAAAAAAAACCCCATCATGCAAGTGCTGATTATTAATTTCATCAACATAATTTGAGCATGGTTTCCATTACTGTGTTTGTGCTTCAATATTGTGTTAGCCTTCATTAGCAATCAGGCAAGAAGTTTCTGTCTGGCTGAGGTTGGGTCAAACCACCACACCACATTATCACTTCTTAGATTTCCCCTCTAAAACAAATATGTGAAAGAACCTTAACCCGTGTATTAAAAAAAGGTAATTATTAAATGCATTTTATCTGTGTATAAACCAGATGAACAGCACAAGTCTGACCTTGAACCATTCTGTGATTCTCATAATGGACATGAGCTAATTGAAAACATTAGAGGCATTGTCCATATCTCTATTGAGATCTCCCAGAACAATGACTCTTAGAGACTTCTTTACTGCTCCTTGACAGCAGCTATTTCCCTTCAGACAGAAGAGAAGCCACAGCATTGCTCTTTATGTGTGTCTGGGTGAGATTGCAATCTCACTGCATTCTTACATATGTTGTATCTATACATTTATACATTCCAGTACTTTTTATTTTAAAAAGAGTGTCTTTAGCTTGCACTCCTTCCTCTGCTTTCTGAAGCTTTTGTTGTCCTAAATGTGACTGTTTTGATAAGCTAATAGCAGAGTGAGTGGAGTACTATGGCAAACCTTGGTGGTATTTTTCATTACTTCATGTGAGCTTCATTTATAAATATATATATATATAGTGCATGTGTCATAATATTTAGATATTATCCAGAAAGCATACTGCTGTCTTGTAGGGAAATAGACCTTGAGTACATACATTTTTAAGGAATTTGAATGTTGCAAGCCTTCTTTTTATAAATATGCAGGAAAACTATTTCTTCTGTGGGACAGGACTCCTTCCAGACCTTAGCAGGTGAACTCTTATCTAGTACATAGAGATTTTCTTCTCTTTTTTTTTTTTCTCTTTTTCCATATCTAACAGATATCATTGGTAGCTTGTGTTTTGATGAAGTATCTACACAAAGAAGGCTTCAAGGGAGTTGTTTGACATTAGTATCATCTTTATTCAATATACCTTTCAGCTAAGCCAAAGGGGAGGGTGAAAGATAGGATGAGAATTTTACTGTCCAGGCAGTTAGGTAGAAATACTCTCTTCTTAACTCTCATATGCATGTTACAATTTGCATTTTAATTTTAATATTTTGAAGTCTAAAAGCATATTTAGGGAAATGGATCTAATAGCTAATTAGGTCTCTGTAAACAGATGTTAATTGTATTAAATGTAAAGGTTGATTAGAATGACAAATATTTTTTACTTGCAAGAAAAAGGAATAAATACCCATCTGTAAAATTTATGCTTTTTTTTTTTTTCTGCTTTTACAGTACCTTCAGTTGCACTTGTTCCTAAGTTAGCTTTGAAAAATACACAAGAAACAAGAAACTGCCCACAAAGCAATGCAATGTTTCATCTTATGTGTTGATGAATAGCATGTAAATGCTGACCTGGAGCCAGCTTTTCTTCTTCTTACTTGTAATTGAAAGTGAAAGTCATTTTTGGCAGGAATACACAAGGACAATTTCAAGTAGTGCTTGCTTATTTCTGAGTGCTAGAAGCCTGCGTGCAGTGAGTGGAGAGGCAGGCATACCAGCTTCACACCAGGGTTATCCCAACTGGTGGTGCAGGGAGCATGCCCAGTGGGAGCAACACATAAACTGTGTGACCCAGAACAGTTCTTGCAGGATGGGAAGGCAGTTCAGTGCATCACACTTACAATCTGTATGCAAAAGAGGATCTGGATTTCTGGAGTTGAATGTCATGTTCTCTTCTTCTGAAAATTAAAATGAAATTTATCATCAGAAGAGTCTGATGAAGTCTAAAAGGATGACTCCACCAGCTGCCTCAATTAACTTCATTCAGACCACAGAATTGTGCAGCATCTCTGTAGTAACCTTGACTTTTACTGTTGTCTTAAAAGTTCATAAAAATGTATTTCAAAATCCAGATACCAGTATCTTTAACTACTGAAATACTAAGGCATAAAATTGACTCATTTGCCTTGTCATTCATTATTTTATGAGATACCTATTTTGAGTGAGCACACTATAAAGATTTACTGTTACGATCTGATATGTCAAAATATTTTTTATTATAGGAGGAATGAAAAAGAATTGCTAAAAAAAAAAATCACTTTTATTTTTTTTTACCCAGAAGAAAGAATGAAAATATTTTTTTCAGCCAAGGCCTCTAATTTTTTAAGGATACCAATTTACACTGTGCTTTTAAGTCCACGGGGACATAGAACAATGAGTAAATAACATAGAAAAACATAGAAAATCCATCATTCTTCCTCTCTGGTGTCTGCAACACTGTATCTGGCAGTTTGATATGACCTATACGGTACCATTCTTTAGGTGTCTGTAAAAGATTATTTTTTTATCATATTTGTTCTCTTAATTAATAGGATTATAAATATATGAGATAAATGGAATAAATTAGAAAAGATACTCTTTTAGTGTGGCTGTGGCAGAAGAGATCCCTTAAACTGTATGAGCTATGAAAAGAATAAGATGCATCATTGTTTAGCATATGGACTTAATAATTTTGACCACCAAATATTTGCATTGGAAATTCCCTGATAATTAAATGAGAGTTGTGCATTTGCCTGCACAGTCACTATAAGTTTGCTGTGAGGTCTCTGTGACTCACCACTGAGGTTTTTGAGCATACAGAAGAGATAAAGGGGATTGAATTAATGATTGTCCATTTTTATGGTCCACATAGATGCTCTTAAAGTTCAACTACCTCTTGCTAATTATACATATTGGCCTAAAAAGAAGTCATTTAGTGTCCTTGTAGCTCCACTCCTTAAATGCCACATGTCAGTTGTCCTGAGTCATTCATGTTCTTGCAATTTCTTTTTGCTTAGTGCAATTATTTTCTCACAGATAATGCATTATTTTTTCTGTCAAGCTTACTTCCCTATCTATCTGCTTCACTTTTCACCAGTCTTTGGGAGATGGCTTAGGCACAAATCTGTGGCTGACTTTCTTGTTTAGCATTGTTGTGCATTCATGATCAGTTACTGTGTCATGCCTCTCTCTGGTCATTACATAAGCATTTTGATGTCATCAAATATCTTTGGTAATCTACTATTCAGATCTACCCATCTGGTGGATTGAGACATTCAAATAGATGAGTTGTATTTCAGTCAGAGGAAAATATCAACATCTATTGAGAGTTTAGCACGTGCAAATGGAGACAATTCAGAGATGCTTTGAAATCTTATAAAAGGTGATTCTTCAGTCAAGGGCTTTCACAAATTAGGACCTTTCACAAAATATTCAGCATTCTGTTGGAAGGAAATTATATAGAAAAGAAAGGCATTCCAGATGCATTCCAACACATCTGGCTTAGATGCAGAACCTGAAAATCTGGGGATGTTCACTTCATGTTCTTTGGTCTAAAGCAATGGGTTTGAAGTTTATTATGATGTCACAGGATAGGTCAACTGTAGTTCATATTGAAATAAGAGCTTTATTTTTCCTTATTTTTTATTTTCTTTTAATCTTTTATTTGTTGTCTAATAAATGCTAACATTTTCTCAATTTTAATAATCTAGAATAATCAGCTTTAATAATTCTTTAATAAATCACCTTCATCTTTGCCAAAGCAAGTTCTCACAGAACAACAGAACCTGTGTGCTGAGATGTGTATCAACCAGCCATGCAGG
>JANHGL010009240.1:28141-50581 GCA_024611195.1 Ceyx melanurus | reverse complement strand
GGCTAGTTGAGGGTGTCCCTGCTCCCTGCAGGGGGCTGCACTAGATGCCCTTTGGAGGTCCCTTCCAGCCCTAACCAGTCTGTGATTCTGTGATCTAACCAGTGCTCTCAGCTCTTTGAGGTAGGCAAATTTCAGGAAAATACTCTCACAAATATTGAAATATTTTATTACAAATACATCTTTGCCTGCCATGGCCAGCTTGTAAAATGAACATAATTCAGAGCTGAACCAATCAAATTAATACATAAATACACAAAGGAGATAAATTACAACACATTACAGCATCAGTGCTATGCTGTTCTCACACCTGGGCAGTGTGTGTTGCCTATTGGCTACATATATGGAACTCAGCTGGCTTCTTTTTTATTTTTTAATTTATTTTTTTTTTCTCAGTAATGTAAGGTGGAAATATTTATAAGGAATAATTTGCCAGTGATTAGGTCTCAAGAGTGTCTGGATCTCTAGTCTCTAGGATCATTCAGGTGTTGTACCTTTCCTGTTTTGTCTTTTTCCATTTTATAGGCTGTTTGGGATTTAAAGGACTTTGTTCAGCTGTGTTTATATTATATTGAACTGAAGTTACACATACAGAAAACTGGCTTTGAAATGAAAAAAAAAGGGAAATTAACTGTCTTTCTGTTCCTTTCCTGCTGTCACGGTTTAGGGTCAGGGAAACCCCAGACTGATAACAGAAGCTCTCTTTTAAACTCCCCTCACACCCCCACAGGGGAAGAGAAAAGGAATAAGGGAGAGAGACTTAGCAATTAAAAAAGGAAATTAGAACAATTTAATGAAAATAGTAATAATGGAGTATATACAAGTATGTACAAAACCAGTAGTGAACCCAACCCCCTGATGGTAATTCCATCACCATCACTGGTGCTGTGGAGCAGGCACAGGGACAGTCCCAGACTGGGCCCCGCAGCAGCTGGGAGCTGTGTTCAGGAGCTGGATTCTGGCACTGGGGTCAGGAACACACTGATCAGGATGGAAGGCAGAATGGGCAGAGTCCTGCTTGTTGCTCTGAGGGGGAGAACCTCTCAAGAGAGGAAGAACACCAACAACCCGAGCTGAGAGCCTAGCCCACCAGCCAGTTTGCTCAGCCTGCCAGTTTAGCTCAGACTGTGTGCTTGGAGACCCTCCAGATCCCTGAGTTTTCTCTACTGGCTATGTTGTCTATGGGCTGGAACACCTCGTTGGTCAGTTTGGGGTCCCCTGTCCTGTCTGCTCCTCCCTGCAGGTGTGGTTTTTCACTTTCTGCACCCCCAGTGTGATACACAAGTTCTAGCAGTGGCCTTGGTATCCTTGGTAGTAGCTCTAACCATGAGGTGCTATCACTGCTAGAAGCAGCCACTGTCTGCACAACATGCTGCTGACTTCAGACAGGGCAGTGAGTTAGAAACCCTGAGCTAAAAAATAAAATCACTGAGCAGAATTTGTTCAGTTCTCACTCAAACCAGGACATTGTTGTGTGTAGCTTGCCAGTGATACAGCTCGATATAAAAGTAAATTAAGCAGTTTATTGATCTGCACTTGAATTTATACAAGGGGAAAAAAGAAATAGCAATATGAACATTGAACTGTCAATACAAAATATGGAACACAAAATAGCATATTTACAAAAAATAAGTGCAGCCAACAGAATTTTAAAGTTGTGAATTACTACCCAGTGACCAGCAATAACCTGTTACTAAAGCTAAAATTATAATGTACACCTGCCTGATACTTTGCTGAGCAGAATTACCATTCTGGAGAATACCATTCTTTTTTTCAGCTGGAATCCAGAAGAATAGAATAAAAACATTTCTCAATGCTTGTGGAATGTGAAATGCAATAAATAAATGCAATTCCACTCAATTCAGTGGAATGTTAAATTCCATTCCGCTATTATGAAATATATATTCCATTTGGTATTGGATTTTTAGGGCTTCTAATTAACTGGTCTTCCCTATTAATTTACATATATTGTGTTCATTTTATAAATTTGAAAAAAACATGAATAAAAAAATTAAAATCATTATTACATGTAATCAGACTGTTCTAAAAGGAAAAATAACCTCTGGTGCTCTAGAACATGACACCACATAACAAAGGGGCTATATATATATATTTACTTGGAAAGGCTTCACCATTTATTTTTTGCTGTTTTGATTCAACAAAGTCATACTGTCTTCTGTGGCAATTCTCCAGGGCTAAAGGAAAGCAAAATTGCTCACAAGAGTCTGTGCATATTTTTCTGTGTACATAGCCACTCATAATCTGTATCCATAAACTATTAAAATTTTTCTCATACTAAGAGTGGTGATTGTTAATGACAGGCTGAAAAAAAAAAAGCTGCATTTCAGAAGATTAAAATGCTGTTAAGTTCTGTATGCATTTAAGATTAATAAACTGCTAATTAGGATATGAAAATGAGGGCTTTATGAATTCCATCATAAACATTCACAAGTACCTTATACATAAATCACATTCAGTTAATGTATTTTTGTTATGTAATTGGGGAACAGATTGATGAACCAGTCCAATTAGGACTAATTTACATGTGTATGAAAATTTGTAATATACTATTATGAACCTAATATGCAAGTAAGAAGAAACTAATTATAGCATGTGTTTGCTTTAGTAAGACGAATGAAAATGAAGGTTGATCTTTAAAAATACTCCTACTGACTTGGGATAGAGGTAATATGAGGAGGAATTTTTTCCCAGTGAGGGTGCCAGAGCCTGGAAGGGGCTGGCCAGGGTGTTGTGGAGTCTCCTGCTCTGGAGATATTAAAAACCCACCTGGATCTGTTCCTGGGTGACTTGGTCTAGGTGCCCCTGCTCTGGCAGGGGGGTTGGACTAGATGATCTTCTAGGTCCCTTCCAACCCCTGACACTCTGTGATTCTATGAATGTAGAAATAACATTCTACATTCTGCTATTTCTATGCAGCAAGGTTCAAAATGAACAAAGTACCACACAGTCTACTTCAAAGGTTAGTTTTTTCTGAAATGAGATGTTAAGAAGAGAGGGGGAAGTAAAATGCAAATTAAACTACTTCAATATTTCAAAGTTATTTGCAAGTTGCATATTTTAACACAAAATTATCAGATTGAATCAAACTCTTCTGCCTCATTTAAAGAGTGTTTTATAAGCTTTAAAATATCTTAGAACTCTAAAGCAACACATATTTACTAAAATATTTTCAATAAATCATAAATCACTCTGATAGCTGTTAGAGTTCTATGAACACACATCTGACTATTTTGTTTATCTAAAATGCTTTGTCCTTTGGTCTCTAAATGTAAAATTCCCAAAAGAATAATAAGGTCATTCTATTATTTCAGATCACCAACCTCTTTAAAGAATATGACATGAGCAATTTATCAAAAAATTAGTTCTTTTCTGAAAGACTTTGCAAGGTAGCCATCTTCTGCTTGAAATCAAATTGATGCTGGTCTTAACCCCTGGTTATGCTCATTTCTGTGAGTGTGATATGGAGACATGCAGTGCCTCCTTACCTTGTCACTGGAGATATTGTTCTTCATCCATTAAAAGAATTCATGCAGAAACTCCTTTAGGTGCTTCTAGAAATGAAGATAGGAAGGAGGTTTTGTACACAATGTAGTAAACATGTATTGCTTCTCTTAAAGCCATCTTAATTTTATTTTCTTATTTTTTTCATCTGTCTCTTTCCTAATTTTATTACCAGCTATGGTCTACAATTTATTTTTCTCCTAGTAAACACTTCTCTCCCTTATAGGAAATATGAAAATAAAATTTCTGTTTTCTCAATGGAAAAACACTCAACACCTTCACTAAAGCCAGTATTTCACCCTGAAAGACAGGGTAAAATGGAACTGTGGGAGGGAATGTGTTCTGTGAATACAGTCAGAATATCTTAGAATATAAGAAAAAATTGACCCACTGACATTTAGGATTTGTAATTGAGCAAAGACATAATCCCACCATCATCTTACCCTCTGACAAAGTGTATGACATACACTTGAAAATAAAGCTACATTAGCTCTTACGTTTGAAGTGTTTATGATCTGTAGGGCTATCTGCCAAGGAGTTAGCATTTTCTACAATAAATTAATTCGTATTTCTCCAGTAGAAAGCATTTATTGCATTATAGTTCTAAAGTTAGAAACATGATAGACAAGTGAGAAACTGGAAAGATTATCCAGTTGCTACCATGATATTATAAAATTTTGGAGGCTAAGCTACTATTATAACATGAAAACAGCAAAGTATCTATAATATTTTATCTGTTTTTTTTTTTCTTTCATGATACTTCCTGGAACTCCTGCTAGCATTTAATGTTTGTTGAGCCATATAACACATCTGCTCTTGTCTCTTTTCTGCACCATCTTCAGAAGAGCTCCCTATAACGTGCTGATCCCAGTGTACACGTGACTACTGATAAGTATAGAACAAAGATGAAACTCTACCCAGAATATTCCTAGTAGGAGTTTAAATGCAGGAAAACATTATTCTGTTTTCTTTGGTTGTTTTTTTTTTCTCCCTTCTTTTCCTCTATAAACCAACAAGAAAAGTCTTAATCGAGCTTCAGTAGCACTTCTGTTTTTAATAACCTTGAGATGTGTTTTCGGCCAGCTGAATTACAAGTTCAGTTTTTGGTTGCTGTTTTAAGATAACATGAGTATTTTTCACTAAATTTGTGTGTTTTGTGGAAGCTTCTGTTGTCCTTTTTTTAGCCCCCATTAATGTTTCCATCCTGTTTTACCCCTGCATACTTGTAAACCTTACCTATCCAGCCATTCCCCACCTCCAGTCTCTCCAAACACATACACACTGAGTCTTCATCAGATATTTCCTCTTCTGTGCTAATAAGAAGTACTATGAACAGTCACTAGCATTTTATGCTATCAGATGTACTAAATCAAGTAGAGAAATACAGTTATCCAAGTGATTTGTACAAATAATAATATTTATTTATCAACTATATACCAACTCGTAAAGGGATATTTTTCAGTACACTGCTGCATATTGCTTTATTACCCTCCAAATCTTAAGGAAACATAACCCATATATTATGTTTCAATGCCAAGGCATTGTTTTCAGTACAGCTGAATTCTTAACAACTAATCAGAGGATTATAGTCGTACAGATCTAATTATTAAGGACAAGGAATATAAAGAGTTCTGTCATAGAAAATGACAGTAACTATAATACTAATGCTAATAATGCAATTAATTAAAACTGTTATGCATACACCCACCCTTCCACCTCCCCTCTGGGTCCCAACATTGCCACTGTCACCTTCCTCATGCAGGAGCAGGTTGCAGCACAGCATCAGTGTCCCTGGGAACAGTGAGATGCGTGGGGTTTCTCCTTTCTTACTCCTGGAAGATGTATTTGGGATTGTTTAATTTGTGTTCTAGCTTGTTCTTAGATCTTTCATTCTTCATGCATCTGCAAATTCATGTTACTTCTGAATTCACTATATATGTTTTATGCAGGTTAGATGCTGTTCTTTTTGCTCTTTGGTTTCTCTCCTGAAGCCACTTTTACCCAGCTCTCCAGTATGTCTAAAAAGAAAATAAAATATGTCAAAAAAAAAAAAAACCAGTTTTATCTTACTAACTTCTTTAAGGTTTTGTGGGGTGATTTCAGAAGCAATATTTCTGTCCTTAGAACACCTTTGCTTTAGCCAGACACTTCTCAATATATTGGTCAGGTGATGGATTTAATCCAAGACTGCTCTCTTGGACTGGAAATTAATATTATAGGTTTGGAAATTACTATTTTTATTCTTGAAGAGCCAAGCTGATAGACTAGCACTCACTTTTAAAGAAATTTTTATCAGTTTGGTACATTAGGCATGGAAAGAATTTTCCACCATAGGGACAGTAAGTGGGCTATGTATTTTAAGGTCACTCCATTTATTAAAAAAAAAAATAAAATCTGAACAAAATTCCAGTGTTTGAAAAGAAAAAGCTCTGAACATATATCCCTTTGTGAATGATGCAACTGTATTCTCTGCTCACATACCTTTCTGTGCCTCACAGGAAGGGGCTGTTAGCTGTGTTTTGAAAACGTTGTTAAATCAGAATGTAAGGTCACAATCCTGACAGCCTCCAAATCAGGAGAATTCTTTTTTTTTTTTTTTTTCAGGAGAATTCAAAGACTCTTCTTTTTTTTCCATCTAATTAATTCTTCCTGTGTGTTTCAGTACAAAATATTATTGAGACCTACTCCATATGGCTTCAGAGTTCTGGCTGGTCAGATCTAGATCACTGATGTACATCTACAAAGCAGTAGTTCTTAAAATTTGTGCAAAGTAAATTTGAATAGTGAATTTTGTCTTTATTTGCTACTCTTTCCTAATCATACATCGCCTCTACTACTATTTCTTTTCTAGCTGTTTATTTTCTAATTACAACTCTCACAATTTTATCATGCTATGTTAGTGTTACAATAATTACCTAGCACAACAGGGATCCTTTATTTGGGATTCTAAGCACTACATAATGCAAATAATAAATAATGGTATCAGCTGCCTGGGAGACCTGCAATATATTCCAGAGAGGTCACAGTGATTAAAATACATTGGGAGCTGAACATTTGCAAAGTGTGCCTTAAGTTTCAGTAAAATGGATTCCACTGTCACCCAAAAGTAAAAAAAAACCCAGCTTTTTCAGGTAAGTATTGATTATTGGCAACTAGCAAATGTCTTTTGTAGGAGATCATGTCATACTTTCTTAGCCTTATGTTCGTGCAGACAGGTAAGTTTTGTTTTCTCTTCAGAACTTAGGAAACAACCTTTCTCTCCAAACTTTTATTTATATTAAGGGCAAATTAGCAAAACAGTTGCTCAGGCTGATGATTTCGTATAAAAGTCTTTCTTTTGTTCATTTTGGAGATGCTTTTACAATTTCACAGGTCCTTGTATTTTCTTCACTGAACAAAAGCATCAAATCTTATTTTAAATCAAAGGCTGAAAAGTTATCTTGAAGCACTGCAGTGGATTGTTCAACATTAATTATTCATTAAGACCTTGAGCCACTTGAGTAAATGACATTAAATACAACTGCTGTGAGAAGCAAGCTCGGGAGTGACAAATTCTATTTATGATGTCATGCCATGAGGAGATATGAATAAACCTGTAGTGACAATCAATAGAATTTATCAAAAATGAGATTACATGAGAGGCTGGTTTTAAGAACAGCACTTGCTTAAAAAGGAAAAAATAATACACCATTAAGAGAAAAATTACTTTTAGTTCTGTTTGAACGGACTAAAACATTAAAGTTTGTTAATTGATTTTAGAAGAAAAAGGAAATGAGATGCTGGATGTGATTAACATACACTGACTTTGCCTCATTGAAGTGTTTACTTATGAGTCCAACATTGCTGTCACAGACAAAATGAGTCTATTTGTCTTACTTTAGTCTCTGAAGGACTCTTGCCAACATCAGGGAGGTACCGTATGCATTTATTTTATATATATATATTTATACATATTGTTAAAGGAGTCTACATTTCATGATTGAGGAAAATCTATAAATTTATAGGTTATTATCCTTATGGTGAAGTGTCATATCCAATTGTAACATAGTCCTATAATTCCATACAAACAAAATGCACATAGTACAATAACAATCAAGTGAATTGCTGTTTTCAGTAGCAGTGGGAACTTGGCTCTGGCTCCCATGACACAGGTTCAGTTCCCATTGAATTTATGCTGCTGAGAACAAGGTTAGGCCTTCTATTAAAAAAACCAAGTGCTTTGCATTGATATCAGATCAGTAATCCAAATAAAAGAGCACTTTGAATTATCCATGTCTAAGGTTCTGGTTCAAACAATAGTAAAATTTACTCAGAGTTCTCATAGAACAGGTACCTTGTTGTATGATGATTCAGATGTGTGATGGTTGCAAACAAGCAGCCTCGTTTCCTGGACATCTGGTGACAAAATTAGCTTCAGACAGCAGTATTTTCAATAAAGTTTCAAAAGCAAGAAGAGATTCCGGATTTAAAAAAAAATAGCTTAGTACTAACTATAATAGCAAATCTGTTGTCTCATCTTTTGTGCAAATCTCATTAGTTTACCATGATTTTAGCCTTGCTTTTTTTTGGCTATTATTGCTTAATATTCCCTTGTTACCTTAATGCTCTTTTTCTGCTGTTTCTCAAAATTACTTCAGGTCAAGGCTACACATGGTGGTCTTTGGTAAATAGCAAAATACAGTGTGGCAGCTATAGAAAAATGTTTGGAGAATTCAAAAAGAGCAAAGAGCAGAGTGTAAAGTGGAAGTAGATATTTTCACTTTCTGTGGTTTTCAGCAGTTAGGTTTTATAATCACTTGAAATGTTTAAAAATAGCATTAATGATGCACCAACAAGCAGTGAAGTGTGTCTAAAAGCATTTTTTATTAACCAGTTTGTCTCATACAGGTGGTAGGTAAATCAAATTAATTGTAGTTCAGTCACAAATTACAGAAGAAGCCATCTAATGAATTGGGTGCCTCCTGCCATGTAAGTGAAAATACCATGCTATTTAACCAATAGCTTTTAACCATGCTATTTAAAATTAGAAGTTTTAGGTCAGGAACTCTTAACTTTCTTTGTGCAAAAGGCTGCACTCAACATTGTGACACTGATCTTAATGGCACCTACATGGTTACATTAATAAATAATAGCAGCATCAACTGCCTAAGGCTGATGCACTGCAACAATAGGTAAATGTTGAGACATTTAGGATGTGGAGGATGATTCTGCCTTTATTATACAATTTGTGTACAGTTAAATAGTAGAAAAACTATTTTTGTAAATGGTGCAATGCATTGTCTAGAAATGATAAATGAATTTCAGTGATTCATGGATGCTTTCAGATCCAGAGACCTGATTGCCCACGAGTCCTCTAAGAAATATGCATGAAATGAACATATTTGCTCATATTGAAAAGTGCCCTAAAATTCAGTATGTACTAACAAATAGTTTCCCCAAAACTAGCAGTGTTTTATAGGCTTTTGTTCAGAATGTGTGTGCCTTAATCATGGAGACAAATTCAGCGTTATATTGTATATTGTGTAATATATTCAATACTAGGCTCAAAAATTCAGACACAAGCCAATTTTTTTTTCATCTGAAATAGTGACTTTTTGAAGTCATGAATATATTTGTAGAAATCAACTCCTGCATGATTTTATAACCACAAAACGCAGTAAATTCATGACGAGTTACTCATTGTAAATAATTTAGCTGACTAATATATTTTGAGAAAAAGCTGAAGGCAGAGAAGTTGTAATAAAAAATTACTATTAATGTTGAAGTATACCAGTAAAGCATAAGTCTTAGATACTGATAGGGGAATATTAGGCAACAAAAAGACCCCCAAAAATAGTAATTTAAAAACAAAATGCTTAATGTCAATTGTTGGATTTTTTAAGTTATTATTTTGAAGAACTATTTGTTTTAAACAGTTACTTTAAGATAAGAAATTCACCATTTCATTATGGATGAAACTGAGGTGTTCCTAACTGTAGAAAATTAATATGGTTTGATACTTTAAATCTAATATTCTTTAAGGAAAACAAAACAAAACAACAAAACAAAACAAAAGCCAAACAAAACTCCCAAGACATTACTGGGACAAGTAAACAAAGATGTGAAATTGTGAAATAAAAGTGAGAGTGATGGTAGCACAGAGAGAATATGGAAACAAACTGGAAGTTGTATATAATGTTTGTGTGAGTGCACAAATCAGTGAGTCCATTGGAAATTCTAAGTAGATATACTATTTGCTACTCATGAAACTGCACCTCTTTCTGAAAAGTACAAAGTTTTCATAATCATTAACAAATACAGTCACATATTAAGGCATTCTAGGGAAAACTGCCTTCAGTGCTTTTCATCCTACTACTCCATAGACCAAAAAATTATTTTAAGCTGTCTTTTCCAGTAATAATTCTGCACCAAAATATATGTACAAAATACCAATCCCAAACCATCTTCCTTCTTAATTATTCAGGCATATTTGTGCTTATTTAGCTTTTACTTTGCACTTTCTTGTTTTCTAGATCAATGCCAGTGTTATTTGGTATTTTTCATCCAGAACAAATTACATATTGGATCCTTATCTTCCATCAATTCAGATCTTCTTAGACAAAATATGCAAACTTTAACTAATTCAATTTCAGAAAAGATGAATTAGTCTCCCAAAGCAGTTGTCTTCATCAAGTGGTTGCTAAACTGGAGAAAGTATTAAATAGGCAAACAAGTTTAAAAAAAATTATCTTTTTCATTTACTATGAAATTCATATATCCAAAGAGGAAATCTAATATATATGTATATATATATATATGTGTGTGTGTGTGTTTGTCAGTCAATATATTCTGCAGTTGATCCCTGAAGACAAGAATTTTACCCAAATCTTAGAAACTTTTTCAGTTCACATGTCAGAAACTCCTGAGTCTTTCTTCTTGTATTCTGCTTTGCCCATTTGGAAGAATAACCTAAAATCTACTCTGTGTAATATAGTCTTTTCTTGCAACTGGTTTTTATTGATGTAAGAGAAAAGGCAGCTTGGGCCCAGCATGCTACAAAGGCCACTTGGCTCCTTTCAACTCCACCTCCTTCTTTCAGCAACATCCTACAGGGCTGTATTTAACAAAAACCCATATCAAGGACCCATTTAAATTGTATTAGTTGGTATAGTAAAGGCCCTGAAGATTTAAAATATTAGATACAAATGAAAAAGTAATAAAACGTTTATAGAGTACCATTTATAAATCATTTTATTTAGCAAGAGATTGGAAAGCCTCTGATAGTCGGCTAGGTGCTGGAGGGCAGGATGACTGTGTTAAAAACCAAAAACACTACTATACCAGATTTTATTATTTCACTTGTTTTCCAGGCTCTTTAACCACAGAAAACCCTGGGAAAGGTGAATATTGTGAGCTTTCTGTTGGGAGTTGTGGATAGTTTTAAAGCTTTAGCCAAAGCTAAAAAGGGAAATACTATAAAGACTCCAAAAGTGTTATAGCATATATATGAGATGTTATCTATCTACAACACAGAATTTTTTATCATTTTATTATAAACAGACAGGCATACCCAAACTGCTATAAGATTTGAATGTAATATTACTATCACTGTTAGAACACAGAAGTGATAATATGAAGAGGGAAATTACCAAGGAAAAAAACAAACAAACAAACCCCAAAACATTTCAAAGGCCATAAATTACTCAATTAATTAAAGAGTAATTACAAATCTCTGAAATTTACTTTCACAAAAGCTAAACAAACCCAAAGTAAGTGTTCTTATTTGCTCTCTAGGTATAGGATCATTCTCTTGGAAAATAAGTTTTTTATTCTTTTATGTCCATTTCCAGTTCTTGCACTGCCTTTTACTACATTGCCTTACACTACAAAGTTGCTTATAATTGTGATGTATTTTAGGATATTGGAGAGAAATGTTCTAAGTGCTCTAGTGAGACCATACCACAGACGCCAGCAACCCCCTACCAGATGATGCTGGCTTTTGGAGTGGAATCCTGGCACTAAAGTGGTCAATGGGAATATTGCCACTCATTTGATTTGGGTCAGAATATCACTCTGTGTTTCTTCCTGCCTGGGATTCTCTGGAATTTGGGGGCTTCAGATCAAATATAACAGGCTGCAATAGCAACCATGATGTAACCTTTGCCACATTATCTTGCCAATAGAATGAAACTATATTAAAATAACCCACAAAATTTACTGAAGCAAGAGAATTAATTTCCCTGACGTGGCTTATCCATTTCGTCATTGCTAAATAAATGGAGTCGTGCTATGCCAATAATATCATTATAGCAAAGACTTGCACATTAGAGACAGGACTAATGTTGTCAAAGTCATTTATACCAAACTCAGTTAGGCTGCCACTCTTGTTTGCCAAACAAGAAGTCCTATATTCTTTGTACATCTAAAGTGGAAAGAAAACCATGAATAGAGAGTTTAAGTATTAGTGCATGTGACATGGAACACTGACAGTGTTTTGCTTTGTTATTTAAATATGTCAGGACAGAAAAAAATAATAATAATAGTTATTGCATGCTCAGTCTCTGAATTTACTCTAAAGTGAATGACTTTGTATAAAAAACCCTACCCCTTGTTATTCCCAAAAGATTATTTGCAAGATGTTTTTGAGAACAGAATTCAGAGATAAAGCCAGTAGCTGAGCCAAGGTAGTCAAAATGTGTTCTGACTACCTTGGTCCAAGAAGCATAATGGTGAAACAGCTTGCCTGTGTTTCCCAGCTCCAGTCAAGGCAGACATTTCACAAAATATTTTTTTTCCTTCAGTAAGTAAGAGGAAAATCTACTGAAATATCTGCTACTTGGTTATAGCCATCGGCTGTGAAATCTGGTTTCATGCTCCTTCTCTTTGTATGTCTAGTTTGGAGCCAGAGCTGAAGATGAGATCTCATACGAAGGGACTCTCTCCCAGCCATTAGTACTTGCTGGAGATTTCTCTAAAGTCCTCTTGACATAGTTGATTAACTGTAAATAACACATATTGTAGCAGGGCCTTGGAACTGCCCCCGGAACCTCCCCATTTCAGAAAGTCTCCATCGTTTGTCCCTTGAAGTAAGTGTTTTAGAAAACATAAATGAGAAAAATAGATGTTTCAGCTGACATGGATATGAAAAAACATATTAGAAATTTTTCAGTATTTATATATAGTGGCTTTGAATAGCTTGAAGATTTCAAGAGCTGGGATGTCATAGAGGGATTTTTAATCCTGGCTTTAAGCTAAGCCACAAGTCAGAGATTTAGGCTTAATGGCCCTTGATGGATTTTTCTCCTGTCAATTTGCAGTAAATGCTTTTTGAACCTATCACAAATTACGGGATCCAGAACAACTTATGTGTTAGTAGGCATCATGATTTCATCTTTTGCTGTATTTATCTTTGTGTGTATTGAACTTGCTGCCTAACATGTTAACTTTTATGTGATAATAAGGATGTTATTTTAATAAACTAATGGTACTTAACCCTTTTCACTACTTATGGCTTAGCTGTGAAATTAGCTTTGCTAATTTCAAGTCTCAAGAGCCCTAGACTATGTAGGCATTTACCTCCAGGAAACTGGTCTCTGATTTTAATCATCCAGTCACTGTCTGAAGCCTTTGCAGTTTTTCTATCCTCTTTTGAGATGTGGGTGCAGGGTGACATTCAGAACAAAAATGGATGTTATGTTCCTGATATGAGTGCCCTATTTATTTATGTAATGAGAATATTGTCTGTCTTTTCTGTTTCTTTTCTACTAACTTCTAAAAATTTGATTGCTTTTTATTTTTTTGGTGACCACTAGTAAATTGGTGTTTTCATAGGAATTGTAATAGACAATATTACCATTTCAATGGGGTTTTGGGAGTGGTTTTATTACAAGGGTTAAGATAGCTACCTCTACCTGTGGCTGCTGTCTGTGGAGCAAAATATAGTAGGTTGTTGGGGTTTTTTTTGTTTTGTTTTGGTTTGTTTTTTTTTTATAACACTTCCTGAGGACTACACCTTTTAGAAATCCTTATGTTTTCAGGTTCTTATCACACTTGGATATGAAATAAGGCTTGTAGCCAAAAATGTGTTTTCTTCTTTTGACACTGTGAGGCCTGTTACTTGGGTGGAAAAACACAAACCAGCAGGTGACAGAGACACTTCAAAATGTGACATGAAAGTTCAGATTGATCCATATTTCACATTACATTTCCTAGGAGTTTCTGGGTCTTTCTTATGTATATGCCTATATATTATTATGATGAAACACATTCATAAACCTACTTGCATTGAAAGTTATTCCATTTTAAAACCTGTCCTAACTGGGAAAGCCTGACACCTTGCTTCAGCTCCTTTGTTTCTTTAATTTGATACTAGCCACAGTCTCCTGAAATTTGTTCATAATCCCATGAAGGTTTTAATTGCCTTGAATATTAGGTTTTGTTCTGAGCAGAATGAACAATTCCATATTGGATGGAGTTAATCTGTTATGTATTTCTTTCATAACCATGCTCAACCCCTTTAAAGTTTTGTGAGCATCAGTGTGTTTTGTTTTTCAGGGGAGTGTACAGGGGGGAGTGGGCTCAGGGGCTTGCTACTCATAGTTTTCTATTTCTTATTGATTTCTTGCTAGTTTAGTAGAGCTAAAAGAAGAGGTTGACTAAACTTCTTAGTGCAGTATGGTGAAGAAAAATTTTTAATGAGGAAAAAAAAATCTAGCTATAAAATAGAAATACTTCAGTAGCATAAAGCACATGCTTTACTGTCAAGGGGTAGTGAGTCCCCTTTAAAAAAAAAATTTCTTTTTTCCCTGCCTGTGGGGCCTGGGGTCTGTGGCCAGACCAGTTCAGCCCCACTGAGGGAGCTGGTCAAAGAGTACAGACCCATAGAAACTGAAACTCTTCTGCTACTATGGCACAAGACCTGGCTTCTGCACAGCAGTGCATTGTGCCACATGAAGTTATCAGCTTAATCAGAAAGAAGTAATTTCATGTTCTGTATGAAACATACACACATTTTAGACAGTGTAAGTCTAAAGGAACTGGACTACACTTAGAGTAGTCATGACTATAGACGTGCCATGTGCCAAATACTGTATGTGTCTCATCCCACTCAGTGGACAACAAGGGAGGTAAATCTTTGTGGTAGCCCAAAAGAGAACTTAATTTTATGAAGAGGTGGAGATTGGACATAATGATGAAGTGAAACAACCCAAAAGGTTTGAAGTAAAAATACAGTGAACATTATGACAATTGAGATTAAACAATCATGATTTCAAACACATTTGAGAACCTCTTTGTGCACAGACATCTTTCCTCAACCCCCTGCAAACTCTAAAGACTTCAGAGTGACTGAGATGAAGTGCTCTTGCTGGCTGTTGTTATGACAGCACAGCCAGTTTAATTGCAAGAGCACAATCCCATTCCCATTTCCTCTATAAAAATGAATCAGTCCATCAGTGAGAGCCGAGTTCAATCTGGACCTTCTCTGATGTGTGATCTGTACAGTTAGGGTCTGTAGATAATTGTAGCAGGCAGCCAATTCTTCTTGAAACACTGGGTATAGGAGAAAAAAAAAAAGCTTTAAATGTCCATCTGGGGTTTGGAAAGTAGATGTTTCGAGATGCCTCAGACTGCTTTGTAATTAAGTAGGTCATCGGTGTCAGTCCCCACAGCAGTTCAATTCCAAATGTGATCACCACAGTATAATGAAAAGCTTTTGAAAAGCATCATTCATCCCTAACAGTGGAATTAGTAATTTCTTTTTCAATAGTTGTCATTTGTTTTCATTTTTGTTGTGAAGGCAGTTGTTTCTGTGCAATGGCAACAAGAAGGGGGAAGCAGGTAATTTGGGGAGTGGTTTCTCAAAAAGGAGCATGTTTATTCTAGTGTGTTGGCTTGGGGACTTTGTCAAAAATGTGAACTATTCATAGTTTAAAATCTGGACTCAGAAGACATTTTTTTTTTTGCTTTGAGGAAGAGCAAAAATCTCACCTTCTTTAGTTCTACTTCAGCTTTTAATATTTGTCCCCTTTTGCTAAAGTGCATTGGTGAAATTTTGAGTACATATATCTACAAAATCATGTAATTCACACATAGCTCATCTTCATACGTATAGATATTTACCTTCAGAAAGAGGTGACTTTTGTAAACAAGCAAACAAACAAAACTGAAAACCAACCACACACAAAAATCAAACTCTAAGAAAAAATGAAACCAACCAAAATTAAACTTACACACACAAAGACAACAAAAAAAACCAAACCCCCAGCCACTGAAACCACCTGAAGTGAGAGTTTTATACTTTGAGTAAGTTTTTATACATGTTACGTGGACATATCTATTAACTTTTTCTTTTTTAAATCCAGTTTCTTTACCTGATCTTAATTCTTCCAAGAGAGTATCAGTAATATAATGGTTTCAAACTCTAGACACGATTTGTTAAAATGCAGTAGCCACCTTTTAGGAAAAATTAATAAAAGATACAGTCTGTACTGAGAACAAACATCAAAACTCACCACAAAATTGTTTTTAGTTACTGCCAGTCACTCATGCTGCTCATACAGTTGCTACATGGAACCAGAGCAGCCCACTGGCAAAAATCTACTATTGCAGAGAATAGTATTGCTATTCTCTTACCTTTGGCATTGAATAAAGAGAGGAACAAAAACCCCTAATGATGTTTTCCTTGCTTGTTTTCCCTCAAAACTATAATGACTCCCTCTAGCAATTACTATTTTTACAAAGCTGCTTACAGCATACCAGGAAGTATTAATAATGAAATTAAATTATTAAATATCCATTATGGGAAAACAACATAAATGTTTCATAGCCTTATTTGTGATATAGCATTTACAGGTGCAATTTCAGTAACTAATGAATGCAATTATAACCTGGACATTTAGGTAATTTAAATGTGGAGATAATTGGATAATTGCTTGTTCTAGTAAATTAATATTAACAGGAAAGTCTTGTAGGGGAACAAGAATGTAACTTGGAAACTTTTGATGTTCATGAAAATGTTAGTTCTCTAGGAGTACAACATGATAATCAATGATACTTTTGATCTTTAATTAAGTTTTGATGTATCTTCAGTGTCTTCTGTTGAAGAAGAGTGACAGGTACTGGGGTGAACTAAATGCAAGATTTATAATGACACCTTGATTTCCAATCCTTTTTTTTTCATGTTTCTTTATAGAAATATAAAACTTTATCAGAAGCTTGGAGGTATGTTTCTTTTAACACTTTTTTTTTTTTTTTTACTTATTTTAGGGTATTGTTTTCCACTGTTTGATAATAATTCTGGACCCTTATGGTTTTTATTTAGTTGTCCTGCTTCCTGATTAAAAGTTGTCATATTTGACTAATGTCAAATATAGGAACTAAACATACATTCGTCTACGATTTTTTTTTTTTGCCTTCCAGCTCAATCTGAAGTTTTAATATTGCAGCAATTATTTAATTTTTTTTTCACATTTTGATAAAAGAAAATTGGGAAAAAAATACAGCAGGGACAACTATTCTGGCTAGCAACATTCATAGGGAACTAAACTGACTGAAACAAGTTTTTGTTCCTAGGATGAGAAGGATGTGTGAGACTATGAGAAAAAACAAGCAACAATTCAAGTTTTCATACATTTCCATTTATTAGGCATGCTAATACACTTTCTTTGGCTTCTAACAGTCAATTGCATCTGAATTGGTCGAGTTAGGGAGAAGCAGATAATCTCTCACAACTTCATCCTTCTTGATAGAAATAAAGACTTACAAAGTGGCAAATACATTAAACAAACCACTCAAATAA
Organism: Ceyx melanurus; assembly: GCA_024611195.1. Classification (NCBI taxonomy): domain Eukaryota; kingdom Metazoa; phylum Chordata; class Aves; order Coraciiformes; family Alcedinidae; genus Ceyx; species Ceyx melanurus. The sequence goes on along the minus strand of JANHGL010009240.1, from coordinate 33,285 downwards.
ATAATCCATTTAAGTATCTTTTTTTTTTTCTAATAAAGCAGATAAAAAATTTAGTTTATAACATTGTCATTAATTGAATTTGCCAATAAAAAATTGATTTTTTATGGTTATTATTCTGTTAGGGAGTGATGATAAGACTACCCAGATAATTTCTTTCCCATTGGTGAATATTCAGTCTTGCATAGAAGAAAAACAAATAAATAAAACTAGTAGGGGACAGATGGGTTGTTCATGGTCCTGGAAACATGGTATGTGCTGTATTCTATAGGAGTAAACTTATCTAGCAACTGAAACCATATGAAGCTTCACTAATATTATGGTATAATTATAACAGGCATATTTTTAAATTATTTTTACAAAAGAAACTTGAAGGTCACATCTTGAGGAGTGGGGGAAGTGTTTTGATTAATTTACAAGCTCTCACATATTAAACAGGAGCAGTCTTGAGCAGTGTCTTTTGTGATTTGAATGTGATTTTGCTAATGCCAGTAAATTATTTTTTTATTTTTCATTTTTACATGGGCAACTTCTAAGTTGGTACTCAGATGCTCCTATACTGCAGTCCAGAGAAAAGAAAATGTTGGGGTGTGATTCCCTGAACTTCCAAGACACAGTTTCCACAAAAAAAAACAGGATTTTTTTGAGTCTGTCTGAGCAAACTAGTTGATGGGTTCACTTAACTGCCATTAAGTTTTCCCCTCCTTATTATATTCACATTCCTGCCTATCTGAGCAAAGCCTATCAATCACAACATGTCTGTTGGAGGAGACAAAGCAGTCAAGAGCTGTAAGAAAGGACTGTATCTCTCACTTAAATCTTATGACATTTCATGGATCAATGGACTATCCAATCAGTAGAGTATCTCATTTTCCTAAGTGGCATAGTATTGAGCACTTACAGCACGATCCTTAGATCACTGACAGAGCACAAAGGCAGGGATCTTTACAGGAAAAAATGAAATCATTGCTACAGTCCATATCTCAGATATGTCCCAAAAGATAAGATATATGAATTGAGGGGACAATAAATCTCATTTTCGGTGTCTGCCAAAAATTGTTACGTTGTGCCCCAGAAAGGTTTGCTCAGTCTCTGAGAGGAGAGACAATAACAAGTCATGTGGGATTCAGGATTTAAGAAGAAGGTAAGGACTTAATCAACCTGTAACTTCTGATGATCCAGATTAAGCATCTTAAGGTCACTATTGTACTTAAAGGTTAATGACTTATAAAGTAAGAACATGAAAAGTCATTCAGACCTGTTCTGGAGCCTTATTTTTCACTCCTTTGCAGTGGGAGTATTGTTTGCTTACTTGCTTTTTTTTCTGACCAAAATAAAGCACCAACTCAATGAGGTTTATGTTTCTGGGTAGGAGAGCTCCTGAAGGGCAAATGAAATCTTGATGCTGCAGTCCTTGATGACTTTCTGGCTTATCTTGAGAGTTTTTGGTTGGTTGGTTGTTTTTTTTTCCAATCAGTGATTGAGCACATTGAATGTTCTAACTTCTACACTGGTGACTGAAGAGGCTGTTTTTACGCTGTTCTTTCATGTTCAAATAGCAACTTACACTCTTCGCTACATGTCAGTGAGTTATAAATCAAGCTTCAGATCACAGGTTTTTGTAAGCTGTGAATCTTCTAGTAAAGATCAGTCAGAAATTAATTTAGAATTCTGAAACTGTCTTCCATGGGATATTAGGAAAAATAACACCGATTTATATTAAAGAATGAGCTGAAAAAAATCTGATTTTTAACATACCAAAAAGAGTGAGGATGAATTTTTAAACGATTTTTTACTGATATTGACAGTACATCCAGCATTGTTGCTTCCTGACCTTTCTTATAGCTCGTGGCTCTTCCCACCTGAGAGAATTCAGTGTGCTCTGACATTTGTCAAGCTGCAAAAAGCCCTAGGAACTTTGCTGTCTGTCTCCTGGGTGAAGTCACTAAGGCAGCTCTATTGTTCTATATTGTGCTCAGCCAGCTCCACACCAGACAAATGTCAAGAAGCTGGAGAATAGCAAAAAACCTGTTGGAGGGACCACATTATGTGTTAGAATCAGAAATGTATCTCGAGTCATGATGAAGATTTGAAAGCTCCTTCCTTAACTAGAGTAGGCTCCTAGTGAATTTTGAAGCACACCCAAGACAATTTACCAGCTGTTTGTCATATTAAAATAAGTCAGAACTTTAGATGTTTGCCAAATCTAAAAATCACTTGGTTTTCACGAAGATTTCTTTAAAGCCTCATATTGTACTTTCATCAATTTTTGAGATAATGCTTAGAGACACCTAAATGTGACATGGTGCTGGTTTTTATTTCCCAGTCCCTAACAAGCTTCCTGTGTGACCTCATCTTGTTTGTCTTGGGATGGCTTTTCAGAAGTGTTTTGATAATGCACTTATTATTGTCCAATTCTTAAGAATTCTTAAGAAGGAGGCTACAAGATACCAAGTGACACATCCAAAATAAAATATTTATCGTATTTGTTCTGATATACTCTCTAGGTTGTAATAATAACCCCACATCAACAAGTTCTCAAAGTTTTTATTTCCTTTGTTAATATAGGGTGGGAATTGCCACGGGAGTGTAAATAGTATAGATGGTAACTAATGACAGTGACTCTTAACTAAATTACTATTTTGACTATAATTTGTAGATATGAGATTTGTGCATAGCAATTTAAGATGATTGTGTTCACTTTACCACAGCTCAGGAGTGACTTTGAGATAATTACTCTAGTATTATTAAAATATGTGTAATTTCTTGAGGTCCTGTTTTTGGAGCTATAAGAATAATTAAATAATAGAGGTTATGGATGTAATGAAACAATGACCTGTAATTTGTTCTTGTGCTTATTATTTTTTTAACAATTTTTTCCATTTCTGTCCCTTTTCCTCGGGGGTATAATTATAACAACAATATTCATTAGAGTAATATTTGTACTCATCAGATTCCCCATTTTAAATGCTATGCATGTGAAGAGTCTGCAAGGAGGTTATTAATAGCACTTTATAGCAAGTGATGTCCTTTTTTCACTTAAAAAAGAAGTGACTCAATAGATCTTCTTTTTAGATCAAGTATTTTCTTCCTAGAATAAAGTTCACCAGTGTTGAGATCATTTTTCTATGGGGTAAAATTCTCACCTATGAGTAAAAAAACATTTACAAAATAATTAAGCCTACTGCATCAGTTATTTAAATTAAAATTGTCAACTTTTGATGGCTTTACATGCCTATAGAGGAATTTAACGTAAGGTAAAATAATACTCTCTGAAGGGAACAACCTGTTTGCTCCTCAGAAACAAGCAATGCAGACAGAGTGCATCTCAGTGGAATTCATCTTATCAGTTGTACTTTAAAGCATTACAGAAATCATAAAAAAAATATAGAAAACCTTTACAGTTCTGAGGAACTAGGGTTATGAGATATGCTATTGGTGTTACCCATGAAACTGCTATTTTAACAACAATTCCAACCAGGCACGTAGAAATATGGGTCAGGAACAGAAAATGGCAGATTCCCACAGCTCATATTCTTTATATTTCCCAGGGGTTAGTGGTGATCTGAGATGGATGTAATCACTGAACTTTTTTCGTATCCATGGTGTAAAAGATGAGCTTGTCTGTTGTTTCTTTATGTCCATTACTCACTGACCAGGTTCTTTTAGGTATTCTGCATGTGGAAGATGTAGTGTTTAATATAAAATTTACTTATTGAAAGGCACTTGATGTTAATCAGGATTTCTGATTTAGCAGACTGATAGTATATTGGAAAACACAACAGAAATATATTACACTTTCCAATGTGCATATAGTAATTGAAATACACAATTCAATCCCAAAATCAAATATGATTCCCATTGCCAGTGTCTACAATGTGCTCACTCTCACAATGCTGGGCATCCCAAAATTTGTTTGCAATTAGTATGATTGTTAGTTTTTATTCTATATTGTGTTTATAACTTCTGGGTTTTGGTTCTGTGGTTTGGTTTGGTTTGTTTTTTTTGTTGTCAATTGGACAAGCCAAAGTTTATACTGATGTATATGCTTGGTTCTAAATTGATCTAAATTAATCTAAAACAAGCTTTCTTGAATACTCTTAACAGTGCAGCAAATTACTCTTCCTAGAATGCAAGTGATCTGATGTATTTGTTTCTGTGTTCCAAGCAAAATATTTGTTTAAACTTTAAGTATAAGCTTTAAATATATATTTCCAATTTATGATACCCATTTCTTTGTAATAATGGGTTCTATTGGGATAATGTAGAAAGGATAACCAGTGATCATTACAGGGTTGGTCAGTGCCAGCACTGATGCCCAATTTGACAGCTAATGAAGCAATATGATGTTGAAAGACCATAATGTTCCAGAGAGCCAGACATTAAATGCAGTAATAAAAGGGTTTTGAAGGGATTATTACTACTCTAAAATATATTTAATGATTTGTAGCAGACATTTACTTCTCAATATTTGTATTATGAAGCAACTAATTTGGAAATTCAGTAATTCCTGCAAATTTCTACCTGTTATAAAGCCAGGCATACTGTGTTATACTAGCTGAATAATTGTTATCAACCGAGTCAACAGAATATTTTTCCTGAATTTCCCTTACTTTTATTTTTATTTCCTTACATTGATGACCACAGAGGTTACGATCCATTTCTTTACTGCTTAGTCTCAGTTTTAAAAAAGCAGTGAAATCAGAACAATTCTAAGATTCTATATGAAAAAGGAACCTAACAGCAGCAGTTTGATAACCCTGATGATTCAAATGCCACTTGTACCTTCATGCTGACCCAGAGTAGCACTTTATTATATTGCTGGAGGATTAGGTTCTTTATCTGACTCAGGTACATGATCATAGTCACACTTAGATAGTTTACTGGATTCTAACATAATAAAACTCAGTAGCAAAGAAAAAGCCTAGACACTTTTATCTTTCCCCAGGGAGGTTCCCTGAGTTCAGCTTTTTGATTTCTCTATCTTTAAATCAGTCTAAAAAATAATACCTTTTTTTTTTTTCCATCTAGTCCAGCCCCCTGCCAGAGCAGGATCACCTAGGACTAAGTCTGAGCAGAGTCTGGCTCCATCCTCCCTACACTCACCCTTAACATATTGACAGACACTGCTGAGCTCCCCTCTCAGT
>JANHGL010009240.1:5982-22217 GCA_024611195.1 Ceyx melanurus | reverse complement strand
TTCTTTCTCTTGAGGGTGGTGGCTCAGTGGCACAGGCTCCCCAGGGAGGTGGTTGAGGCCCCATCCCTGGAGCTATTGTAGGTGAGGTTGGCCAAGGCTCTGAGCAGCCTGGGCTAGTTGAGGGTGTCCCTGCTCCCTTCAGGGGGCTGCACTAGATGCCCTTTGGAGGTCTCTTCCAGCCCTAAACAGTCTATGATCATTTTGATTTCCCTTTAGTCAGCTTTCTCCTTAGTAGACCTGTTCCAAACTTCAGCTTGCAGCAACTGACGTAAAACTGAGCTGAAGTCATCCCAGCAATTACTGGAAGTTGTTTCACTAATATCTAATGGACCTTGTTTCTAGGAACAAAGTTCTCTTCTTGGCATTTACCTCTCAGGAGTCTGTGTTGGGAAACTGTCCACATGCAGTCCATAAAGATACAGGTAGGTACAGAAGAGTTCCAGTTTTACCACGAGGCATACTTGTATAAGCATAGTTGTTTTTTTTCTAGCTGCAAATATCTAATAAGATGAAGCAATAATTTTCAAAGGCACTCAGAACAGGGATATAACCAAGTACATGCATAAATGTAGATTTCTTCCCAAAAGCCTAGACAAGATTGCTGGCTATTAAGAAAACATTAGCAGTAACATTTTTAGTCTAAATAAAAAGTAATTAGCACGGCAAATTAGAAATCTAGTAATAATTTTTTTTTTTTTTTTTTTTTTTTTTTTTTTTTTTTAATCAGCAAAATTAGCCTGGACTCATTTTAAAAGAATGTTTAATGCAAACAGCATAATGAATATGTAAAAGGTAAAAGTTATGCACCCAAATGTACTTTGCAAACCAGATATAATTACTGTATCTTGACTGTTATGCATAGACTTTTATAGAAAAGTTCTTTTCCAACGTGTTCTTGTGCAAGCATAAATTATGTCAGTATTCTCTTGGTGTCTCCAAAGGACTCGGACTGATATGCAGGATGAAGGAAATTACTGATCAATTTTGAGAAAGCTTAAGATCTTTGACCTTCATTTTTGATACAAGATCTTTGAGTAGCCTATCTAAAGAATAATAATAAATCAAATAAAAATAAAAACCAATAATTTCATAAGGGCAAAGTAGGCATCTTTCTTTGTCTACAAGTAAATAATTTGTTGTGGAGGAGTCTGGATTTCTAGACACTACAGATGTTTTGGATTTAGGGTCCCTAGGGGTAACCTATAACTGTTTTTTCCATTGAGATAATTCTGTGTTGTGAAACTGATGACAAAGTGTGATGGAAACTGATGGTGGTGGCCCTGTATCATTCAGTTCTTTCAGCAGAATTGTATATGGCACTGCACACTAAAATGGAGAAACTCACCACTTAGAAATGCTGGTGCAGAGTTTAGTGTGAGTGAAAATATTTACGTGCTGTTTGTGTGTTCATCTACCACTTTTCTTCTCAAAGGGTCCCGAAGTCTTCCTAAAGACTACTCAGCCCATACAGCATGACTTGAACCTTCATCTATAAGAAATGCTGCAAGCATTTAGCATCTCAAGACTGTGTTCCCAGAAATTAGCAGAGGGAAGTGCACTTGTAGCTAAAACTCTTTTTTCAAGAGCATAATTCCTTGAGCTGGTTAGGATAGCAAGCATTGACACTTTGCAGAAGCTTTGGTTCTCTTGACAGGAACTGGTGACCACAATCACAGTATAATAATTCAATATGCCCTAGCAGCAGTGCCTCTGTGACTGAAGATATCATTCCTATTTTTGTCTGGTCCAGAACAGAACATGAAGGCATGCCCTTCATAATCAGTGTAAATGACAGTAACTCTTAGAAGGATATTTGACCAAAACCTGTGTAATATCTCTGACCTCACCTGTCTTAAATATATTGACCTGGTATCCAATGACAATTTTTATCCATTCTTAACCAGCATTCTGGGTTGCTTTTAGCTAGTCCCAGGCTCTTCAGCCCTTTGCAAACATGCAGTCAGTTGTATAGTGGTAAGTAATCAGAAGCTTTCCTAAATGAGATAGAGAAAAAAATATTTTAAAATGAAAGCATAAAACAATCCTCCGATTTATGTCTGTATTTTCAAAGGTAAACCTTCCAATTTAGGCAGACCTAGATTCTCCAAACATGTTATATGAGGAATGTCAGCCACTTCCCTGTTATCTACTCCTCCAGTCACCTGCTGGGGAGATAATTTTAAGGCTTCATTACAGAGCTATTAGTCTTCAATCAGTTTTATCAACTAGCTGGAGAGAAGAAGAAAATGGTGAAGTAAAAAGATCTTCTATTTTCCCGTGGCAACACCCTAGGATTTGCTGAAGGGGGGCTCAGCTTGAACTACTCAACTACTCTTCTGATTGTTCTTCCTGTCAACCTCCTATTAATTATGCCAAGTGTTTATACACCAAAGATGCACCCCTCCCCCCCTCAGGCAGACATTATTCTACAGTAGCTATGTCAGTCCCATGTGCAGCACCTTCAGTGATTTAGACAGCATTTTACACATTCTGTGTCTATAGTTAGAAATACAATATTTTAATTATCTTATAAAGCAGTTGAATAGCAACTACAGTAGCCTTAGTAGAGTTCTTGCCAAACAAAGGCCAAAGGTGATTAAGGCAAATTGTGGCCAGTCAGCATATCCTAAGGTAGGAAAATGTTTCCAGTGGAAGTGGTGTTAGTATTTTGCAGTACACCCTTGGCAGCTTCAGTAGAACTAAGATATCACTTGTTTCTCTTCACCCATTTGATACGATGTCTCAGGACTAATTTAAATCACACCTTTAGAAGTTTAATGAAGACTGTTAATTCACTTGGATGGGCCCAAGGAATGGTGGTCAGTGGTGATAAATCCAGCTGGCAGCCAGTCACAAGTGGTGTTCCTCAGGGCTCAGTATTGGAACCTTTTCTGTTTCACAGAATGACCTTGATAAGACATAGAGTGTATCTATTAGTAAGTTTGCAGATGACAACAAGTTAGGTGGGAGTGCTGATCTGCATGAGGATGGGGAGGCTGTACAGAGAGACTTGGATAGGTTGGATCCATAGGCCAACATTGACAGGATGAGCTTCAACAAGGCCAAGAGCTGGGTCCTGCACTTGGGCCACAACAATCCCATGCAAAGCTACAGGCTGGGGCAGTGTGGCTGGAAAGCTGCCTGGTAGAGAAGGACCTGTGGGTTTTAATTGACAAGAGGTTGAATATAAGCCAGCCTTGTGCCCAGGTGGCCAAGAAAGCCAATGGCATCCTGGCCTGTATTAGAACTAATGTATGCAGCAGAAGTAGGGAGGTGATTGTCCCCCCGTACTTGGCACTGGTGAGACCACAGCTTGAGTATTGTGTCCAGTTTTGGGCAGCTCAGTAGAAAAGATATTGAGGTGCTGGAGTGAGTGCAGAGGAGGCAAAGAAACTGGTGAAGGGCATGGAGAGCAAATCTTATGATTAGCTGGGACTGTTTAGTTTGAGGAAGAGAAGGCTAATGGGAGACCTCATCACTCTCTTCAACTACCTGCAAGGACATTGTGGAGAGGTTGGTGCTGGTCTCTTCTCATGGGTAATTAGTGATAGAACAAGAGGGAATGGATTCCAGCTGCAACAGGTGATTGAGTCACCATTGCTGGATGTTTTTAAAGGTCGTTTAGATGTGCTGAAGGACATGGTTTAGGGGTGAACTTTGTAGGATAGGGTTATTGGTTGGACTTGATGATCCCTCTGTCTTTTTTTTGTAAGGGAGATGCTCAAGTCCCTTAATCATCCTTGTACCTTTCATTGGACTCTTTCCAGTAGATCCCTGTTTCTCTTAAACTGGGGAGCCCAAAACTGGACACAGTATTCCAGGTGTGGTCTCACCAGTGCAGAGTAGAGGGGAAGTAGAACCGCCCTACACCTGCTGGACACAGTTTTCTTCATGCACCCCAGGATGCCATTGGCCTTTCTGGCCACGAGGGCACATTGCTGTCCCATGGAGAACTTGCTGTCCATAGGACTCCAAGGTCTTTCTCTGTGGTGCTGCTTTCCAGCAGGGCAACCCCCAACCTGTACTGGTGCCTGGTGTTATTCCTCCCCATGTGCAGGACTCTATATTTATCCTTATTGGACCTCATGAGGTTCACCTTCACCCAGCTCTCCAGCCTGTCCAGATTTTGTTGTATCTCTCAGGAAAGAATACAGTTAATAACTATTGTGTCTTCTCTGTTCATCATTAAAAACTTTGAATTAAGTATTTTCTTCTGAAAGACATGTTGGGGATTATCACAGTTATTCATAAAGTAGATATTTATTATTCTGTATGATGAGACTTGGGTCTGAAAAATTGCTAGTAATTGCACAGCTGGGAGTCATTCTGTGTTCTGATAGAATGAGTGACAACTGAATTTAGTATCAATCTGAAAAATCTACTGGACTTGGACATAAAATGTGTGGCTGTAACATTAATAATGTATGTATACTAGTAAAACACAAGTTTCTTCCAATATTATTTCTACTGTCTAGGTGTTTTGGTTTGGGGATTTTTTGCTGGTTTGTTGGTTTTTTTTTTCTGTTATTTTTATGATGCCTGAGGTTTCCACATTCTTGGAAGAGAATTGTAGTGAAAATACATCCTACAGGAATGTTAAACCTTGCTGAACAATATAATTACAGTAGATTTTTCCATAAAAATGTGCACTTATTTTCACTGAATGCATTTTAGAGGACTAGAATTTTTTTATTTAATATATTTTTATCTAGAAGACTGAGTTGCCCCAGCTTTGTTTAGTTCTTTCAGTTATGAATTTTTTGTGATTTTTGAAGGTTTGATGATCTTGATCTTTGGAACTCTAACGTGATCAATATTTTTAATAATACATTACCAACTTTTTTTTACCTTCTTCTCAGTATTCAGCCTTCATTTTTTCATCTATTATGTTTTATATTAATTTTTATTTTTATTTGGTAGGTCAAACACGTGTTAAGCAAGTGCAAAATTTCATTTTCTAGTCTCCCACTGTAGAGGAAAAGTGCTTAAATGGCACATACACTGCAAATAAGCAAATCTTGAGCACTGGGACTCCATCATCAAAACCCTTTGACGAGAAGGAGGGGCTAAAACCATCACTGTCAATCAGCAAGTGTAATTCTACAATTTTTAATCACAACAGTGTGTCTCAGGATGTTGTTTTCCTAACCATTAATTTTTGTGATTGCAACTTTGCATTCATATTTGAAATATTCTTTTAACATTCAAAATATGGTGAATGAATGTTAATCCCCTTCTGTAACACACCTTTCCTGGAACTAGACTATTGGCAACCTTCACAGAGTGATTGCTTCTTCCTACTTTGGTAATTGAAGCCTTGCCTAGCACTCTCCATGTGATCCCTGCTGATTTTCACAAGGAATTTTACCTGAGTTTATTCTAGAAGTTAGGGCCAAAGATACAGTTTATTGCTGCTTAAACTGATCCTTTTTCTACTGGAAAAGTAGATTTGTGGTAAAGATCTCAATGGCATATTCAGAGTCTTCTAATTTGCTCCTGCACATGGGATCTTAATTCTGATGCCAATGCAATTTAGCAGTAAAATATTAAAATAAGTGAAAAGGGTTTTTTTGTGTGCCAGAAGACCTTTGACCTTCCAGCTCTTTCCAGTCCTTTGAGTATACTTGTTACCTAGATTTGTATTTTGAGTGCCAGTGTGATCTGAGTCCCCACAAATAACTTGAGTGTAATGCCTTTGAAGGAGGCCAAAAGAGTTATATCACTGATAGCCAGTAACTTTTAGAGAGAACTGGGTATGCTTCTGAAAATCACAAATATAAAAAGTAACCTGCTTCTGAGAGAACAGAAAACTGTCACTAGTGTCAGTGTTTTATGGATCTGAATATATACACATTATATGGAGATTTGCCTCATGAGCTCAAAATAAATTATAATTATGCACATTATGTTTACAGATCTGTATCTGACCCAATTTATTATTAAGATTAGAACATTTGAGAAGAAAATGTTATTCATATTTTGCTGTTACCTTTTCAGGTACAGAACAGATTTTATGTTAAAATGTAATAGCTAAGCAGCATTTGTCCTTACCCTAGTTATACCTTCAACCTGTGCTATAATTTACCAGCTTTGTTCTAGACATAAATATTTGAAGACTAAGAAAAGAAGACATTTCACTAAACATATTTTACTAATATTTTCTGGGTCCATTTCTCTTCAGTAATCTTCAATCTTTTTTCCTTACTCTCAATATTACATGATCACAATGAACTATGATTTCAATAAAATTGTTCTTTTATATCCATTGCACTTCAGAAAAGTGAATCTGCTAAACTTACCCTTAAGTGGAGGAGCAGGGGAAAATGCAATGCTATAGACTCTGTGGAATCCTCAGCTGATGAAATATTCATGCATTCACTGTTTGTGGTATCTCAGAGCATCCCAATAGGAATGGTTTTAGTTTAATTTTAGGTCAATGAAGAAGCAACAATTCACCAGAAGTATGGATGCTTCTGGTATTAAAAGATAAATAGTCTCTTCATATAGATGGGAATGGTACAGTTTCTATCAAATTATCTTGATGGTTTTGAGTAAAAAAGAATGGGGGTACAAAGAATCAACTTTTAGCATGAAGCTCTATTCTGTCTTTCTGCTCTGATTTTGCTAATATTAGTATTCTTGTTCATCACCTCCAACTTTCTATACTTTCAAAGGCCTTGATATGCTAATCCAAACCTTTGTTCATTTTAGATGCTTAATTATTCTTTCCCTTTATTAAGTTTCATTTTACTGAGACACACCTTAGGAGGGAAAGCAATTAACAAAAGAGTTTAAGAAGTAAATGAAAGGTCCTGTTTCTCTGCACATAAACTTTTCCTCTTTTATCTTCTTAATGACATATTTTTAGCCTGTTCTTAATAAGAAAGAATATCCTGTGCTTCTTTCTGTAGCTTGTCATTCAAAGGCTGTGCTTTCTTTTAAAGAATATTCCCAATCTTATATGTGAAATGTGTAGACAGTGATCTGTACTAGTTATTTATCTGCAGTGCTTGAAAGGCTGAATACAGGTAGTATTTGGTCAGGGATAAGAATAACTACAGGTGATTTCACATATTTCTTGAAAATGAGTCTGAACTGTTTCTTTCAGAGAGGGAAGATAATAAACCATCTCTTTCTTTTCAGTGAGGCTATAAATGCTTCTCATGTCAAGCTGATCCTCACATCATGCAGAACACTTGCAGAAGTGAATTGGAAAAGGTCTGTTTGTAACACAGTCCTGTGAAGGATATTTCTGGTGTATATATCTGTATAGTGTATATAAAATATGTCAATGGTTGACCATAGTTTATAACAGACAACCTGTGGAGCTGCACTGGTTAACTTGATCCATTGTTTCTCTTAGTCCAGACAGTTTATAATACTGGATTCTAAACTCATGAAAGTACATCCATCCAGGGGATGCAGTTCCAAATCTGATTTACTTTTTCAATTTCCTTGATTTAAGATGTGAATTAGAAACATTGAGTCGGCATAAAAACATAGAATGACAGGCTAAGACAAACCAAATAGGCAGATCTGAATTCTCTGCCTAGCAAAGGTATCATTTGCCTAGACAAGAGCATAAAAATAGAGCAAGTGTTTGAGAGCAGCTTTGTGTCTATGTCTGTGACTCAAGGACTTGCTGGATTGCCTGAGGTACCTTTGTACAGCTGACATTTAAATGGATAATTTCAATAATGAATTAAGCTATAGTTTTTTTCAAAAAAGGCTTTGTTGTTTTGTTGGTTTTTTTTCTGAATATCCATAATGCCATCACAGAGTGAGCTTCACAGGATAAATATACTGCATTTAAAGGTAGGTCATTTTGTTTCCAGTCTCTTACCTGATCATTTCATTTGATGACTCAGTGTTTTCATATTATCAGGAATAGATCCGTGTTTGTATTTCTCATGCCATTTATGATAAGAACTTAATGAGGTTTAACAAGAATAAGTGCAGAGTCCTGCATCTGGGAAGGAATAATAAATGACACCAGTACAGGCTGGGAGATGCTCTGCTGGAGAGCAGCCCCATGGAGAAGGATCTGGGAATCCTGGTGGACAACAAGCTCTCCAGGGGACAGCAGTGTGCTCTGGTGGCCAGGGGGCCAATGGGCTCCTGGGGGGCATGAGGAAGAGTGTGTCCAGCAGATCAAGGGAGGTTCTGATCCCCTCTGCCCTGGTGAGACCTCACCTGGAATATTGCATCCAGTTCTGGGCACCCCAGCTCCAGAGGGACAAGGATCTGCTTGAGAGAGTCCAATGGAGGGGTACAAGGATGATTAAGGGCCTGGAACACATATCTTATGAGGAAAGGCTGAGAGAGCTGGGGCTCTTTAGTCTGGAGAAGACTGAGAGGGGATTTAATAAATGTTTATATGAGGGCTGAGTGTCAGGAGGAGGGGAGCAGCCTCTTCTCACTTAAGCCCTATGATAGGACAAGGGGAAATGGATGGAAGCTGGAGCACAGGAATTTTCACCTCAACATGAGGAGGAGCTTCTTTACTGTGAGGGTCACAGAGCACTGGAATGGGCTCCACAGAGAGGTTGTGGAGTCTCCTGCTCTGGGGATTTTCAAGACCTGCCTGGATGTGTTCCTGTGTGACCTGTGCTAGATTAGATTATGGTCTATTGTCCTGCTCTGGCAGGGGTGTTGGACTTGAAGATCTCCATGGTACCTTCCAACCCCTGACATCCTGTGATCCTGTGATTTATTATCATCTTGTATTCTGTGTGTCTGTTTTAATCTCTTCCATTGTGGAGAAGAGCAGCATTAACAATACTCTGTATTCGGTTTCTCCTTGTACAACTGCCATTGCATTCCTTAGACCATCCTCCCCATTTTGCCTTTTTTAATTCTTCTGTAACCTTTGTGAGCTGGTTCAAATATGAAGACTGCAGATGGTTTTTTAATGTAGAAATATTTATGTAGTAGCAGAATTATGACTTCAGTCTTGCTCTCCACTTTTTCCTTAATAAATTTCTAGTACTCAAAAGGCTTTACTGAAGTTTTCATAGAACTAGCTCTTGCAAAACCAGTATCTCTTTTCTGACTTTTAAGGTCATTCAAAGCCCATTATTTTGCATTAGGAATTTTTCCTACAAACACTGCTTTATATCTTTTGATATTTCATTTCATTTCCCATCTGCTCAGTCTCTTAAGACTTCTGAATCATTTTTGATTTTTAATAGCCAAATAACTAAGCAGCTACACCACAGTTTAACTTTGCTCAGAAGAGAGGATAACTATAGCACAATACCTCTGTAAAATGTCAGCAGATTGGCTCCATTCTCAGAGGCTGTCTCCTCTCTAGTCTCAAGGCATCTGCAGAATCCTTTTGCCAATGCATCCTTTTGAGTGCAGTTTCCAGTATTAAGTGAAAGATATTTCATCACTGCTTAAGGGAAGGTGCTGTGAAAAGGCAATGGATTAGGCTTCCCCAAAATAACATCACTGGGAAATTTTATTTAACTTCTTAATTCACTTTTACCACAGCTGATCATCAACTCTTCAATTTTTCCACAGGCTTCTTTTGAATGTGTGGTTGGGTCTTGTATTTCACAAGGTTTCTCACCCACAACCTCTTCCACTTAATGCATGCTCATTTTTCCCTTATCAACAAACAGAAGGATTATAATGCTTGATACAGAAAGCAGTCATTTGGGTTAACTGAACATGAATGATCAAAATATTCTAAGAAGTACTACAACTGTGCCCTAGTTGCTCTTTAAAGATGCTGTTCATAAGCAATAATTTTCCTCTGCTCTAAAATGGTCAGTTAGGTTCAAAATATGAAATAATTTTCCCTTCCTTTTTTTAAACAGTAGTATGCTTGAGAAGCAGCACATTTGGAACCACAGCTTAAAGCTTGGACTATTGTAGTTCAAAAACTGTCACTTTTTCTAGCCCATAAACTTTATTTTTTCACTCAAAACCACTTATTTCCTCCCATTTCCTCCATCTGTGCAAATTCCAGTCCTCCTCCCTTCTATAATAATGATCACAGGAATCCCAACTGGTACCAGCATGGTGCCATGATGCTGAATGTTATTCGTGCTGATGTTGTTAATTACTGATCTGATTGGATATGCTGATGTAGTGACAGAGGACTACTCTCAGCTTGCTCTGAGAGCTATTTCTTAAAAGTGCTGCCTAGTTATTGTTATTTTTTTGTTACTTTTTTCATTTATTATCTTCAGATAACTTCAGATCCCAACTCATTTAATCCATTATGTCTGAGTAATGTACAGGATTATAGAGCAGTCTTTCAACTAGATGATAAGATGATAAAGAACTGTATTTTTCCCAGGAGACCATACTCCTGGAGATCATTCTTTAGCTGGTGGTGATTTCTGGGTGTCTGAGCTGAAGTGCTTTTGGTTCTGCATGCTGAAAGCTTGATTCTGCTTCCACTGAACAAAAAAGGGCTGTCTTCACTGCCATCCATGCCATTAGATGAGTGGGATGAGAAATCTGTCCTGAGTGTGTGGGAAATGGAGAGCTGGAAAATATCAGGACTTAAAATGAAAGACTATCTGTTACCAGCAAAATCAGTATAAGCAAAACGTACACAGAGTGTTTAAATATACAAATTCACATGCAATTAAAAACTATTGGAAGGCTCCCAAAAGTGCTTCCACCTTTTCAAGAAAACACCCTTCTTCTAATGGTTTACAAAAATTTAATAATTTATTACACCCTGCAACAATAGATAAATGTGAACCAAAACCAATAAGAAACCACACAGAAATGTTTGGAAAATGGTTGTAGCTTTCCAATATCCAGTCCCCTGGGTGAATGAGGTTTGTCTTTGTCTCTCTAGTAAATAAGGAGGCATTTGGTTGCTTTACAAAGAGTCTTATCTGCATAAAACAGCATACCCTTTTGATCAGTGCCTATTCTTCCCAGCTATATTTTGCTTTTAACACCTCAGTCTCCTAGTCAGAAGTTTCCTTCCTTCTGCCTCGCTGTGGGATTTTCATGGAGCACTTCTTCAAAAGACTGGTCCATTTTGGAAATGTCCAACTTCTTAATTTATACTCATAAGCACTTCATCATATCAAACTGCCATAAGCAGAAGAAGCAGCTTTATTTCTGCTCTGGAGTAAAAGACAACTAGTTTAGGCTTTCAAACCCAGTGAATATTTGTTGTTGAGCAACAGCAGGGGACAGGAGGGAAGAAGCATCTACTACTTGTAAACCACTGCATGATGCCCTGAAGACTCAGAAGTGTTTCCAGTGGCAGGTTGTGAAACAAGTGACCCTGCTCTGGCAGGGGGTTTGGACTAGATGATCTTCTAGGTCCCTTCCAACCCCTAACATTCTGTGATTCTGTGATTCTGAGGGCTCTCCTGACCTGGGAAAGCATGTCCCTACATCCCCCATGAATCATCTGATCCTCAGAAACCCACCTTCCCTTTAAAAATGCCCTACCTCAAAAATGAGAATTTACATCTTCAGTCAATCCATCACTTGTGGTGCTGTCCCATGCCACCTGATCTGGGGAGCCTGGTGTCCTGGCACTTACACCCTCATATTGGCAAATAATCCTGGCATCAAAGAGAAGAGGGACTGATGGGGTTCATGAGGCAGGGGAGCAGGCCCTGGTGGGGAGTCAGAGGTAAAGAACCAATTGCTCATTTCCAGACTTGTCAAGTTGCACTAATTCTGCATCAATGAGGAATGACTGCCTGGGGTGGTGGTTGGATATGTGTCATGCCAGTGTAAAAATAGGGTAAGACTTTGTAAATAAGTGATTTCCTGTGATCTGAGATGGGCTACTGTGCATAGAGCTCCTGGGCATCATGTGTGTAATAGAACTGCACATATTAGTACTGCATCGTGCAGTGCAATGGTCATGGCCTGATACAGATGGCTTTTTTGTGCTGCTTTTTATGTGGTCACAATTAACATGTCAGTCCTAATGACAAACTGATATTTGAAGGTCATAAATGACAAAGAATTATATCTTGACAGCCTCTATTTCCGTGGTATGCAGGGAAGGAGAACTTAGCACGTTGCTTAACAAAGACAGGATTTTCCTATTATATCTTTGAAGATTCAAGGATGAAGTGAGGCAATTATTCCTTTGCAGGAGCTAAAGCAGCACCAATCACCTTCCTCTGAAGTGAGAACTGCACATCAGGCAGCAGAAATTTAAAATAGTGTTCCCATCCTTCTGCTGTCACTGCTCTGGAAAAGCAAAGCTCTGTAAATTCCCCCAAAAGCACTTAAGTTTGCCTTAGCCTGCAAACTGTTCAAAGTGGACAGCACAGTGGCAAAAGCCATCTGCAGCTTGCCACAAAATTTGGCTCAGTGTACAACTGAAAAAAAAAAAGAGAGAAAAAGAAGAGAAGAGAAAAAAAGAGAAAAAAGAAAGAGAAAAAAAGAAAAAAAAAGAAAAAAAGAAAAAGAGAAAGATAAAAAAGAGAAAAGAAAAAAGAGAAAAGAAAAAAGAGAAAAAAAGAGAAAAGAAAAAAGAGAAAAGAAAAAAAAGATAAAAGAAAAAAGAGAAGAAAAAAGAGAAAAGAAAAAAAAAGAAAGAAAAAAGAAAAAGGTTAGTGTGACAATAAAGACAAAGGCAAAATTGATTATTTTTTCTTTCTTTTTGCTGGTGTTAGACCCTTTGCAGCAGAGGTAGAGTGTTTACAGCTACCATTTGAGTATGTCATTGTGCAGATTGCTTCATAGCTCAGGTGCAGAGAAACTGTTTCTACCATGGAAAGTTTGCTCAGTCCCTGAACTGTAAATCTGTTTTTAGCTCACAGGTACAAGAATGATTCAGAGATAGTGACCACTGATGTGATACAGAGCTTTGATTCATTTTTTTTTCCTAATGTTTTCTAGATTTCCAATTTTTATCACTGCTTTACTTTGCTCTAATGGTCTTCTGGAAGTACAGAGCCCAAAGCTGAATGCAGGATTCCACTTGAGGCTTTCTATATGGTGACTTGTCCTGAGCTCTTGAGGAGAATGTGCTAATTTTTGTGACTGCAAATCTTAATCTGCATCCTAGTGACATATGGTAGTTTAAGTTAAAAAACAGTTGCAGAGGTTGCAGCTCTCTTTCTTTCCTTTTTGAGGATATTGAGTTGCACCAGAGGAGCTTTTGATTGGATATTAGGAAAAATTTCTTCCCCAAAAGGGTTCTCAAGCACTGGAACAGGGATGTTTGGAGTCACAGTCTCTGGAGCTATTTAAAAGATGTGTAGATGGGGTTATTTTAGGGACATGGTTTAGTGGTGAGCTTGGCAGTGTTAGGTTAATGGTTGGGTTCAATGATCTTTAATGTCTTCTCCAACCTAAATTATTCCACGATTCATAATTATTTTTCAATGCCTTTCTAGTCCATATAGTTACAGATCACTGTTGCCCATACACAGAGACACTGTGTAAACTATTCCTCACATTTTATTAAATTTTGGAATCAGACAAGCTACTAATAAACCTTTTTATCTGAAAAAAAAAACAACAAACAAACCCAAAACTGATATTTAACTTCAGCTATGTATTTGAAAGTATCTATAACAATAAAATTTTATATGTATTTCTTGCCAAAATTCCTAATTATTCTAATGTATAAATATTAAAAAGTATATTTAAAAAAAAAAACAACAACAAAAACCATCTATAAATATCAAGTAAATACGTCACTTTATTTTTTTTCCAAAAACTGTTTGAATCTCATTTCAGCAATTCTTATGGAGGAGGTTATGCATGCCAAATATTGAGTCAGGATTATGCAGCAGTCAAAACATGTTTCTTCATACATTTCTAGTTATTCCTGTTTTTAACCATTATGATAGGGGTCCTGTAAAAAAAAATAAATCTCAAATCTCCTATCTTCTTTCAAAGTTATTGCCAGTAATTAAGAAATATAACTTTTTTCATTCATAGATTTTCTTGGATTCTGACTTTTTTTCCTCTTGAGCTTGATTTACAGAGCACCTGGATGTCATCATCATCATCATCATCAACTGTCTCCTAAAATATCAAATTAGTACTGTGTGAAATACGTCATAAGTTTGAAACTCATAAAGTTTCCTTTCAGCTGCTCAAATGTACACCAAGTTTGTGGTTTAAATGTGGTTAAGGAGGTATATATTTAAAACTGCTAGAACTGTTTGAGAGCAAAACTTAGTTCTTTCTAGCTATTCACAAATAATTCTGCATAAGAAAAAGATCCTTCCTATTGGTAAACCACCTTCATGTAAAGGGCCAATACATCCTACATCCAGTGTAATTCAGAAAATGATTTAAAAGCATCAAATTGATAGATATATGGCTAAATTAAATAACACAGTGCACTGTGGCAGGAGTATCTGAACTACCACATGTTCCATTTAAAACCCAGTTATCATCACCAGATATAATGGTGTTGTTATTCCTGGGGATTATTTTTTCTGTGGCAGAGCACTGACTGAAGGTTGGAATATCAATTCTCAAGGCAGTTTCTAAATTACCATTTATTTTTTTTTATTCATTTTCTCACTGTTTGAGATCCACAAGAGATGACATCTTGTAGTTTAAACAAGACTAGGTTTTAAGTACATTTTTCATTTTTTCCTGATATATAGCCCCAGCACCCATGTGTCACCACAACACTGCAGCTATGGAATTCTGAATTCTCTCATATTCTCTGGATCGATGCTCCTGTCTAGTATATGTTGGGGTTTTTTACAATTTTATATTCTTTTATTATTTCACTTTAACTCTTGATAGCTGGATTTTTTTGTGGCAAATAAATGTACCTAGTTTATTCTGTGGAATTTTTTATAAACACATAATAAAAAGCTTTGAGCTCTATAGGTCTCATGTTAGATATAGATAAGCATGTGCTGATGGCAAGTATTTTTATATTTACACATTTTTCTTAGCAGGATTGTGTCATCCACTAAAATATTACTGTCTTTGTTTTTCATTATTACTGAATTACGATGGTTTGTGCTTGGCTTTAAATGTGATAGGTCCTTAAATGAATCTCAACTTATTCCACAATGTTGCTTTGCACTAGGAATGATAATGGTAGATACAAATCTTTTAATATTGAATGAGTTAGTGTATTCTGGATCCAGATAGAAATGGATGAAAAATATGATAACAATTGCAGTCCTATCTTAAATATTTTAAAGTCCATTAAAAGTTAGGGGATTGGCTTTAAATTGCAAAATATTTAAAATCCCACCCATCAAATGTTTTCAAATTGGGGAGTTGGGAGTTTGTAGATTATATTGTTGAATGTGTTATTAGAAGAGCTATAGAAATTTGCACTTTTAAATTCCAGGGAAATTAGTAGATAAGACACACACTCGTTTATGAAAAGAAGTGTAGATGTGATGTTTGGCTGTAACATGTCCTCCTTCTACCTCTTTTTCAGCAAGGAATGCTTCCTACAGCAGCTATATTATTGCAGAGTGTATCCTGTAACTCTGGTACCTATCTATGTAATAATTATGGAATCGATTATTGTTGACTTTTTGTCACTGAAATAACTCCAGGTTAAACAGCAATGCTTTGCAGTGGAGTTTGTAGTTATTTTTATCTGAAGTTATTTGTGTGTTCTGGTCTGCAGTGTCATGAGGCAAACTGAGTCAGCCCAGGTCAGGGGACAGAGAGCTGCAGCTGGAGTTGGACCACACAGCTAGAAGTGGTGGGGGATGGAGACAGGAGCAGATGTACTGAGGAAGGAGAAGTCAGGAGTGCCTTTGAAACTCACCACTGATTCTTTGAAAGGATACTTTTACTTACATCAGTCTGAGACTCTAGAATCAAGAATCAGAGGACATTTAGGTCACATGTACCCTAAAACAGTAGAGATCACTTGTGCAGACCCAGTGCCAACTACAGGCGCTTGACGCCCTAACTCAGGTGTGAGAATAGAACAAAACTAACACGTCAGCCTCAAAAAATGTATCCTGATTTTCTTTTTTGTGTGTGTTTCAAAGAGGATTTTGGCAGTTAAGTAATTATGAAGAGAGAAAGAGCAGAAGTATGTTTCTAGTTACACTTATTTTTTCTTTCAGCTACACCTTTTGATAGGCCTGTCATTATTTGTAACAAAAGAAAATTTATCAAGTAATTTAATTTGTAATTTTAATTTGTAGTTGTCACTAATATAGGGACCACTGCTGTGAGTAAAGGCCAGAAGGCAACTTCTTCCCCAGAGAGTTGTGGTCAGTGGAGCAGAGTCTGGCTGGAGGCCTGTGACTAGTGGAGTCCCCCAGGGGTCAGTGCTG
>JANHGL010009237.1:0-12950 GCA_024611195.1 Ceyx melanurus | reverse complement strand
CTATATATCTATCTATATATCTATATCTATATCTATATCTATATCTATCTATATCTAATATATATATAATCTATTTATCTATATCTATCTCTATATTTAAACGTTCAGGTTACATCTGAACATTAGAAACTTTGGTAAAGACAGTTACCTTCTTGTAATACAGACCAATGATGTCTTGGGTATAGTGTCTATATGCCTTTTCATCTACTTAGGTTTAGAAAATGCAATTAGCAGTAGAATAGGTTGGTTATATGGATACAGAAGCAGGCCCTTGAGCTCCTGAAGAACATTACCATTAAACAGAGTAACTGTGCAGAAGTTGTTGGAGTATCTCCTAGCATGCAAGGGTGGCAGCTGTCTTGTGTCCCTGATGACTCAATTCAAGGGTGAGAGGTTCTGTGCTGTTCATAGCACAAGGATGAGCTCCTTTGTTTTCTTAAAGCTCCTGCATAGCCTGTCAGATAAAACAAAACTGCAATGGGTCATACAGTGCAGCTAGATGACAGGTGCTCAAAAATGATGAAATAAAACGTTTCCCTGCTTATCCCAAGAAAGCATATTTAATTTATGCTAATTCAGGACCATAGCAGCAGTCTAGTAGGTATGACTGAGATTGACAGACTAGGGTCATTTTTAGGATGTATGAGAACTTTGTATTAAAGCCACAATATCAACATTTCTTTTGGATATAATCAGCAGACGTTGCTATGCTTTACACATACAGAATATTTTAATCTGTGGAATATTAATCCTGTAACATGGAAACAAATAAGATGCCAAACATGCCAGGTTTGCTCTGCTTCTACATCCTATGTACTCATATGATACACATATGTGCACATCCTTATTCAGTTATCTGCCCACTTCCCATGTATCTGAGTCCAAGCCTAAAACCCTTCTAATTACAGAACTCTTTAGGTCTAGGCTGGGAAGTGAATTGCAAAGGTGAAGACAGCAGCTAGGCAAGCATCCTCTGTCAGCCCTTTTTTCTTGTGTGAATGAGTGCTTAGTTTGTAAGATGAAGGAAAATAATGAGAAGAAAAAAAATACTTTTTTCATCATTGAGCCTGTTTGGAAATGACAAACCTGTAATGAGCTTTTAGACAAATAAAAACATTAGTTTAGCTCACAAGCACATAGAAAAGACTCACCTACATGTAAATATTATTTCAACTCCCATGAAACTTTTTTTCTTCCCTCCCTTGTAATCAAAAAGATGATTTGAAACATTTGCATGAGTTAGATCAGGTTTGAGATAATAACTTTGTCTGTAGCATCAACTGGGACTTCCCCTGGTTTCTAGGCTACTATCTTAAAGAGACAACTCACTTGATTAATTGCAAATAAAGATTGCTTTAGGAAAAAGTTAATATAACAACAAAGTCTGAGTGAAATAGCAGTCTGATTATCAGAACTTGCAGTGTTCCCTGAACACAGGATTAAGGAACAAAAGCACAGCTTTTAAAAGCAGATGTGGGCTGCACTGACTCCAGCCCTGCTTGCAGTACTGAGGTATTACTATTTTATTGGTGAATAAATATTTCATGAAAATCACAAAACATTTTGGTTTTGAGCGTGATATTCAAAATAAATATTACCTCACTCACTTTGAATTAATGTAATTGGCAAAGAACTGCTGTAATATTCCAAGGTCCCTCTAACCCAAATCTGCCTTGGAGGAAAATATATATCTGGCATGTGTTTGCATTGGATGTCAGACTGCTGGTACTTTGCTTTTTCATTAAATATCTTATTACTTGAAACTCTTCAAAGGGCTAAGCAGCTTTCACTCCTCAGATCATGCAGTGATTTTATGAATAAATGCAGTATGGTAATACATATGCTAATTACAAATATATATATAAAAAAAAAAAAAAGAAAAAAAAAGATGTAAGCACCAAGTTTCTTATGAGTAGAACTTTTTGGAAATTATTTTAATTTCCATGAAATTTCTTGACAAAAATGCAAGAAAACAGTCTTTGAAATTTTCTTTGCTATTCTTTTAAGTATCTTTTTTTTTTTTTCTTTTTGAAAAACGAAATCAACCAACTAAACAAACAAAAAAGCCCAAAGTCCAAACCCTCTTCATTTTTTAATTTTGCTTAGAAATACAAGAACATTTAAAAAACACTTTCTGGATTTATTTATTTTTTTAACAGCTACTTAATGCAAATCAAATATTTTCAAGCAGCTTTACATTTAAATCTTTACATAAGCAATAGGCATTTGCTCATCATGCTTATAAATGTTCTGCAAGTTTCATTAATAGCTGGTATTTCCCTTTAAAATAAAGTGTCTCTGATTTGGAAGTAGTTTGGCCACAGCAACTGGAATACATTAGACCTCACACCTAGACACCCATTTTAGCCTGGAGATGTTAAAAAATGAGCAACCTGCAATGAACTGAAAGAGCAGGTGAAGATGTGACTGCACCTTGTGGATTCTAGTGGTGAACAGTAAGGGAAAGTTCTGTTGAAGGATCGAGATCAGTTTTAGGCATAAACAAGAATATTTTGGCAATGTCCTAAAACATGTTTTAAATACTATGACAGACCAAAATCTTTTGATTCAAATGAGGAGCATAAAAATCAGTTTCTGTTGAAATTTTCGGATGTGTCAAAAAGCTTTAGATATGACAAAAAGCTTTAAATGTCACAAAAAGTTTTTTTTCATGAATAAGAAAGTTTCATATTCTGAGAACTGAAAATAATTAATTTGTGGGAAGTAATATTTTTTAAAGGAAACACAAGAAAGTGTACACATTTTAAAGAAATTCCAAAATAATACTTTTGCAAGTGAGGTAGATGAAAGGAGTTAGTTTCCTACTACTCTAGCATCTCCAGTCTGTAGAGGATTAAAGACAAAAACTGCTTCTGTCACACTGTGGCATAACACAGCCACTGCTCACTTTGTCCTTTTTCAGACTTTCTTACTGAGCTGCAATCAGTATAGCAGTGTTAAACAAGTCCAGAGAAAAACACCAAAATCTAACTTTTAAAGAAAAAAAAAAATAAAATAAAAGGATTCACCAAAAATCCATGATATGCTAAGAAACGTTGGCCACCAGTCCATATCCAGCCAACCAGAACTGGCAGTTTCTAGCTTGCAAATTTACATCTATGACAACTGTTAAAGTCTAAAGGACTTTATTGCTGGTTAGAATAAATAAATGTAACCTTGCCAAAGTCAAATTTTAATGGAAATGGAAGGGACTAGCCATTTTACTGAACACTGAGATATATTGCCAATATCCTGCTTATTTTTCTGCTTGCTGCTTGTCACACAGTAAAAAAAAAAAAGAAAAAAAGCCATGGCAAAAATTGTAGCATGTCAGATTACTTGCTTCTGTCTGAATCCTCAATGAATAAGTGTTGCAATCTTCTTGACCTGATGCTTATATCCTTTGTGTACTCTGCCAGTATTTCATCCCTGTTCAAGCAGTCAGAATTTCCCACAAAAGCATTTGCAGTCACTGTGGAAAAGCCACTGTGAGAGATTTAAATAATATCTCCACCAAATGAACATAAACAACTTGTTATTGTGTTGAAGAGAATGGGGGCTTACAGTGCTCTTCACTGCTACTAATAAACCATATTGAGGCAATTTACTGCCCATTCAGTGCTCTCAAGGTATCAAACCTGCAGCTTTTGTGGTGGTTTCAGTGTCAGGCTAAATGAAAGAAAAAAAAATGCTTTCTGAGCAATTGTGATGAATATTTCCTTCTGCATTTCTCTGAAGACAAGGGAGAAAACCTTAATGATCAGATAAACAAAATTAATCTTTTGACAATCCTTTGCATTACCTGTACTTTTCTCTAATCAAACAATGCTATAAATGAAAAAGATGTCCCTTTTTGTATTGCACAAGAAATTGGAAATTATCTATCTGCAAGGCAAATAGCAAAACTGAGACCTGTAAACAAAATAGGGGAGCATTAGTATTCATGACATTTTTTTTCAGTTGTAACTTTTCTGTATTTGATGTCATTAAAAATATGTATTTGCTGAATGAGTATAAAATGTGTATTTGATGAAATTCAGTTGGAATTACTCTCTTTCCTTCTGAAAATCTTACTACCCGTTGATTAACTTGTCAAACTAGACCAATTAAGTGGCCACTACCATTAACATTAACCTTGTAAAAAGTTAATATCTATCTAATATCTATGAATCTATGAATCTACATCAGGGCCAGAAAAGTGCAAATCAATCACCAATTTTTCACTTTTTTGGTTCTGTGTGTCTATTTTGAAGGACACTCTCATTGTCTTGTGGATCAGTCACCCCTCTATGTTAAATGCATAGAAGAAAGTCAAAAAAGCTCCTGATTTGCCTGCCACTAGTACAGCTTATTCCTCTGAAAAATCTGGTGATGCTTTATAATGCCATAAATCTTCTAAATGTTGAGCTTTGGGATAAAATTCCATTATTTTAATTATGTATCTGAATATCCAGTTCCTATTAATTTATCTTCCCAATAGTCCTGCTTTGAGAATAATATGTTCATTTTCCACTCTTGTCATGTGCCACTTCATTTGAAGGAAAAAGCATGAAAGGTTTAGTATTCCTATCTCTTGCCTTTCTCCAGATGGTGCCCTGTGCCACAATATTTTATTTTTATTATCCTTATCTCATAATCTGCTTTCATGCAGAAGGAACAAGTTACCTCTCTGGTGAGTTCCCACTGGTACCTTGCTGTTTCCACAGTCAATGAATTTCTGTTCATCTGTACATATTTAGCAAGAGATGCTGGAAGGACAGAATCACTTGGCTTGTTTGCTGCAGCAGAACAAACAGAAGCAGTAGGATTATTTTCTTCTGGGTTGTGTCTGTGATTGGGTTCCCTGGGCTCACTGTAGGATCAGGAGCTTCTGAAACTAATCTCACATTATCTCCATTTACCTCACGTTGGTTTTCATTGTAGAGCCTATGAATT
The DNA here is from genome assembly GCA_024611195.1 of Ceyx melanurus. Classification (NCBI taxonomy): domain Eukaryota; kingdom Metazoa; phylum Chordata; class Aves; order Coraciiformes; family Alcedinidae; genus Ceyx; species Ceyx melanurus. The sequence continues at coordinate 8,015 of JANHGL010009237.1, read as the reverse complement.
TCATTCCTTTTGGATGAAACAAAACCAGAATATCTTCTAATTGCCTGTTCTCACTGCTACAGTCTTTGATGCTTAACAAGATGTAGCTCATCATTGAAGCTTCTTTTTGGACTCAGACTTCATGAAGAATGTTTCATGTCTACATCACCACCTGCTCTGTATAAAACTGATCATTAAAATTTTCATTTCATGCACCTTTTTGACAAATTTGCTTGAAGCTGATCAATGTGTTCAGAAGATATCAGGAAGTGTCAGCTGAATATCTTGACAATCTCCTATGCCATGGGATGCTGCATTGGTGTGCTCACTCTTCAGGAGGCTAGGCTGAACACCATGCACCTAATTCCAATAAGAATTGTGCTTAGAACTGTAATGAGATCAGCAGGGGACACTCTGGAGCTGGGAATGGGGAAATAACTGGGTATTTGCCCACTGAAGATAGTAATAAATTTAAATTAAAAGCTTTTTCTACCTCAATAACTTACTCTACCAGAGGCTCACAGTTTTGTCTAATTAGATTGTGTTGAACATGACACTTTTTTGAAGAGTAATGACTTCCAGAGGGGATTTCTTTAGTATTTTTCCACCAAAAAAATATAGTTATTGTGGAATACTTATCAGATTGTCTTTCAAAAGCTAAAATCTCCTATTTTATGGTGGTTTAGATGGTGAAATTCAAACCACCTCTTCTCCATCTTCAATATTTCTTTTGACATTTTCGTGATTTTTTGAGGCTTTTCTGTTGTGAATATAAAATAAATAAAATATAAATAAATCCAAGAGAATGGAGCAGCACAACACAGTCTGATGCTGGAGGCACAGCACAGGTCTGCACTTGCTCAGGTGTCTGTCACTACCTCCAAGGTCTTCTGGCTGGGTTACTATATTTTGTTTGGAAAAACAGCTGTTAGATGGGTAAAGAAGGTAGCCTTTGATCACAGGGCCAGTGAGAACTGTGTCCCATGTTGGCTGGATCCCTCTGTTGGAGAGACTGAAGAAAATACATCATGGAGCAACTCACAGCAGATGGCCTTTTCAGCAGCTTTTTTTTTGTGAGAAAGCTTCACAGAGGCTGATGTATGTATTGCTCTGTGATTTATTTTTCAATAACACACATTATGTAAAGTCTGATGTATACAAGGTGATTTACACAGTTCCTAGTTAGCAATGTATGCAAACAAACCCTGCATAGCTATTTATAAGCATTCCTGTTATACTGAGTAAACCAAATGAAGAGATGTTCTTTATATAGCTTATTTCAAATCTTTAAACAATTTTTCCTGACAGACTTGCAACAACCCTAGGCACACAAAATATGTTTCTGTTACCTGTGGGTAACAAATGTGCCTGCCACATTTTCCTAATAGCATTACATAGTTATTTGCACAACAATAATACCATGGAGAAGGAATTGGTCTTTGGGGTATTTCCCAGTTTTGTAGCTGGTTTAGAAGATGTCATACTAGAAATACAAGTGTAATGATTTTTAGTTGTAGTGAATAGCATTAATAAACTTCAAAACTAAGATCAGCTTGTGCAGATCCTAAAAATATATATATAAATAAAGAGAATAACTCTGTGAGTTAATATTGTGAAATTGGTGGATCTATATTTGCTTTATTTTGTCTACAAAAGGAAGATATTAGGAAAAGCCATTTATTAAAAGCAGCTCATTCTGATCTGTAGCTACTTTCTTCTCTTCTGCATGGACAAGTTACTAGAAAAAGTAATTTGTTAGTGAGAATATCATTGTGCTTATGTAATCCTGACAAGGGAAAGAATGTATTGACTAGTATAGGAAGGGTTGAAAAAAAGAATAGTGTCATAGGCACTTTTTAAAGATCTATCACTGCTCTTAAGAAGCTCAAATTACTTGACACCAACTATTTGCAAACTTAGAAAACACCCCTTCCTGTGTAATTTGCTCACTTCAGAAACGGTACTTTTCTTTTTTGTCCAGGTTTTCTTTTGATACCTCTTGGCTCCTGTCTCAACCTTTCTATATAATTTACTTTTGGGTACTGTGAATGACCAGGGAAAAAGTTTTCACATTAAAAAAGTTTCTTGTCTTTTCTAAATGGTGCAGAGGTCATGATGGGAGATCAGAGGCAGGAAGCAGCTTGTCATTTGCTAACAGGTAGGGGACCCAGAGCTTTGGTACACTGTACCACAAGTCATTAGAGACTGTGATAATCTAGGAGCACCAGCATGGGTCCTGATGTGAGGCTGGCAGTAGTTTTGTACCTTTGTTCAGGAATGGACTGGAAGAAGGCACTGGAGCCTGTTTGTATTGTATACAGGTTTGTTTTCATACATATATATAAGTCTACAGAGATCTTCCTTTTGATGCTTGATTCAACACAGAATACAACATAGAAGTTTTCTTGATGCTCAAAGACAGTGTCAAGGTTTAGGGTCAGGGCCATCAGATGCTCTCTGTTAACCCCTCTCCATCCCAAAAGGGAGGAGAAAGAGAATAAGGGAAAGAGAAGTGAAACAATACTACAAAACCCTAAGTATTTTTTCTAGTAATTTCTATAGGATTTTATAGTAATTACTACTGAAACCTATTAAATGCCTATATTACCCTATTATTTTCCTCTTGACTTAATTTCATTGGACTTTTTTCTTGAGTGAAACCTTCTGAAAATATTTACCCCTCCATGGTGGACACTTTATTTTGAAATTGCTATTCAAATACAAATCCTGCAGCCTTCAGATGGAACCTGTGACAAAAGTGCTTGTCACAAAAAGCCACAGTTACCTCCAGTCAGGCAATTCTTTTGATTAGGGTTCTCTGCTTTAAAACAGAGTTTAATCAAGGATAGCAAAAGCAGAGGAAAACCACTTTCCAGGTGTGCCTTCTTGTGCAGATGGTGTGCTGCCAATGAGAATCAAAAGAGGCTTAATTACAAGAATGATCAGCATAGGCAGGCAGGATGAGAAATTGTGTGCTCTAATGGAAGCTGTTCATTACAGAACAACAGCTCTGCCTGGCACGTGGGGAAGGACAAAGCTGCTGCTGCTGGATGACAAAGGCTATCTGAAGTCTGCTGAGACTGAGCAATCCATGCTATAACATTTGAAGCATTTAGAGGGGGTGAGGTTCACTTGTCCTCTCTCCAGTCTAGTCTAAATGTGCAGGGGAACGTGTGCAGCTCAAATGGGCAGTAATCAGCTCTTCCCAGTCTGCTTCCTGACAGCCTTTGGGGTGCTACAAGGAGTGGAGGAAGTTTAATGCAATGCCAGTGTGTGTTTTGCAGAGGCAATGTTACTTCTGGGCAAGTGAAGCCTGTTGGCCAAGTCAGATGTGGGGCCTGGCAGTGCTGCCTGCTGATGCCACAGCTGTGTGAGCATGGGCTCTGAAATTTTGCAGTTTCAGCAGCCTTTTTAAATTTATTTATTTTTTTCTGAGGTATTTGATCACATCCTACTATATACCTGCACCCAAAAGTGTGGAATATTTAGGGTTTAGGCAAAAGCTAGCTAAGTAATATACTACACAGATTAGAGTGGGATATGGAATTCTTCCTCATCAGCAAAACAATTTATCATTGACCTTTGATACTCATTCCTGACTTTCTTCAGCAAAGACCATAGCTGAACTGAATTTGCAACTGACTGTTTGCAACTGCACCCACAGAATCCCAGCAGGACTCCATCCAAGTGCAGCATCTGGCCACAGGGAGCTGCAGGCAGAGCAGCCTCATTAGTATGTGCTGGGGGATAAGCCCTGTCTTACTGTCTTGTCTACAGGACATGTAATCAGTGGTCCATAAACAGTAATGCATTTGTCAAGGTACTTTTGAAGAAACAAATTGTAAACTCTGTTTAATGAAATGAGATCACGACTCTCCCTCTTCTGCCCTGGGACTGGCACAGTGCTCTGCACTGGCATTACAGTTGCATGCCTACTTTGGTGGCAAAAAAAATCTGAAGTGATAAATTAAGCTTATCTTAAAATTACAATTTAGTCACTTTAGTAAAAATAAATATATCAATATTTTAATAAAAATAAAATAAATTTTTAATAAAAATAAACAGAGAACTGCAATTCTTTGCATATACAAGCCAAGATATTGAGTAGCAAATAATCTGAGATTTAATTTTCAGTTGGTAACAGTGAATATTTAGCTTGCCATAAGTCATAGTTTGCACCTAAAATATAGCCCAAGTGCATTAAGTGTACTTTGGTCATTTGTCTGAGAATCTAGAGGTTTCGCAGGAGCATTAACAGTAGCAACCAGTTCTTTTATAAAATGTCATGCATTATTCACACCTTGCCTTAGGAAAGAATGCTGCTTTCTCAACAAATTAAAATGACAGATTTTTGCCCTAAAGTACTTACAATCAAAATTTATAGGTCTGACTAGGCTATTGCATGTCCGAAAATCCAGGACAAATGGCTCCTTCCCATGACTTATCAATTCTATGGGACATGCTTTCTGAACACATGGCAGCTTTTGAGCATGAACTGTACACATGGACTCTGCAACAAATCCGGTGCCTCTTGGATGGAAATACAAGAACTTTGCCTTGCTTTAAAAAAAGGTTGGTGAAATACAGTAAGAAGAATGGGAAGAAAATAAATGTATTTTAGCAGCTTGCTTTGAACATATGTTTCATAAATAGGTACCTGAGGAGTTTTTTTAATACTCATCACATTATCTGTGTATCCATTTCTCCTGGCAAAGCAAGCAGAAAGATTTGGTACCATTCTATTATTTCTGTTTTCTTTACACTCCTGCAGTTTAAATGTTTAAATCTACATTTTCGGTTAGATATTTCTATGAAGGATGCACTTGCTGGATCAGTTAGGTTAGTTGTGTTCTAACATTTATTTCACAAACACCTGAACAGCCACAGACTTGCAAAAATCTTATTGCTGCATGGCTTTCAGTCTGCTTCTTAGTGAGATCCTTCAGTTTTCTCCATTCATGGATGGCAGGTGGAAGCTTTCTTACTCCATATTATACATATTTCACCCTCTGTTCCACCCTTTTGTGACATGCCCACTGATTAGATATTCTGGTGATGTTCTGAATTTGCTGCATTTTACCCATCTCTGACTCTTTTGTAACCTCAAAGTAGAACCTGTCAAAGCCAGCGTGGATGTAGCAGCCAGGGACTGAGTAACAAATGGCAAGAATAAATTAGGATGGTTGTGTGCCTGGAGGTTATCAGTCATATTCCAATACTAAATTATGCACACTGAATATTGTAATATAACTACTATAAAGTATTATCCACATGTAATTTTATGTACCATCATGAATACTGTTATGGTTTTTTTTCAAGTATTTTAGCACTTTTTCATTTTAGGCAAGACTTTCTCCAGTGATCTACAGTCCTCAAATTTGGTAAATTAGGCAGATGTCATAGAGGAGAGATTTAAATATCAGCTCTAGACAAAGTGAATATTCATTCTGAAGTGTGTGGTGATTCCTGAGCTCTTCTCTTGAGCAAAGAAACTCAGTCCTCAGATGGTTAATCTGAGGTGATTGGTAGAGAAATGTTTTTGTCATGAATGAAAGGAAATCTGGCATAAGGTTTGGTGGTTTTTTTTGTTGTTGTTGTTACAAACCTCCATCCTTGCCATGATTTCATTTGAATCTTTTGTAAAATCAGAAGAATACTGAACACTCTTATTGATAATTGTGGTAGTTCTTTTAGATTGCCTGATTTTGACTCTTCTCATGTATCTAATGCTGGGTGTCTTGCCCAGATGGCAACGGGTGCTTGGCAATGTGTTCAGGGAATAGATAGATCCATTAAAATAAGGTTGAATTTCTCATTCCTAAACCTCATCAGAGAGTTATACATACAGAAGCCCCTGTACCTCATCACAGAAGTTTACCTCTTGGGGCAAAAGAATTCACAAGAGATTTCATGGCCAAGCCTGTATTGGTTCTGGTCCTGAGAATAGCCTGAAACTCTGAATTATCTTAAAGTCCTTCTATCTGAAATCTTCATTGTAACTGCAAGGAATCAAATGCCTTTAATTCCTGTCTTGTAGCTGAAGTTAGCAGGTTCTAGGAAAGAGGACTGGGGTTTTGTGTTTCCTGCATTTTCTGTCCAACATCATGCAGAAGCAGAGACCAAAATGAAACAGACTTTGGAGCAGAGCTGCCTCCAAGGACCCCAACACCCAGAGAAAGTTCTATTTTCCTCTGGGCTCAAATGCACCCTCCCTCCAGAGTGGTAATTTATCTATGCCCAAATAAGCAGGCCATGAATTTGTGTTAAATATATTTTTCTGTTCATGGGATGTTAACTACAAGTGCCTAAGATTATTCTGAGAACAAATAGTGCAGAGCAGATATAGATTTAGTTCTAAGTTAACCCTTCGAGCCACTTCTGCACACCAGAACAAGAAGATATGGCAGCTGGCTGGAAAAGGACCCTGCTTCAATTCTTGCACCAGGCTCTCAGCACCACTGTGCTAATCTCTTGTTGATGCTTTCAGTAAATCTGTGAAATTTTATTTTTAATAAAGTCAAATATTTCTTGCCATAACATAATTACTTTTCTAAGTAATCGATCAGCAAAACCAATGGAAAATAAGATTAATTTTTCAGATATGTAACTCTGAAACTTAATTTCTATGGCTAGCTCAGATTTTGCCATAGCAGGAGTTGAGAAGAAATTTTAAATGATGTTCATAAATATATTTGAATATACATCAAGCCTTTGGAATAGCTTTCTAAAGTTAAATGAAGTCAATGGATGTCTTCCCATTGACTCATCTCAGTTTTCAATCAGGCTGTAAAGACTTAAACAGTCTGTACTGTCTGACTCAGCATTAATAGGGAAAGATGGGTACAAAAACTGCTGAAAAAAAAAAAAAGTTAATTTAAAATCATGCAGCCAGATACTGTTAAAAAAAAAAATCAATTACATTTTAAACTCCAAATCTATCTATATACCCTTGGTTAGTCTGAGATATCTACCAGCATAAACTGAACTTTGGAAAAAATTAGATTCACTGTCACTTTGTCCTGGTTTGAGTTAGAATAATACTAATTCTGTTCAGTAATTTTACTTTTCAGCTCAGTCTCTTCTAAGTAACTGCACTTTCTGAAGTTATGTTTCACTTGCTGAAGTTATATTCTGAAGTATGGTGGATATAACACTTCATAAACCATTGTACCACTATAAATAGTCAACCAATAAATAGAAAAAAATATTTTTTTCATATGCTTCTCTATGTAAAAATCAGTGCTTCACCAACAATGAATTTCCCATATGAATTCTACAAATTTCCTTGTCTGGTGGGCAATCTTAGAAGTTTAATGAATTTATATACCTAAGACAAGATGAACAAGACTGGGATTTTTTTTTTTTCCTTGTACTGCACCTTTTCCTTAGCAGAAATTTGCCTCCAGCTTTGATCTGTGTGTATGTTTATACCTCTGCCTGTATGGCAACCATGTGCCAGGAATAGACAACACAGTTCTGTTCTATACCCAGCAATGACTTATGTGGAATATTCAGAGATTACTGTTCAAATCTTAAGTGATAATTTTATACCCGTTTTATCAGGCATGATGGGCAGCTCTTCACAACTCACTGGATTTCTGGAACACTCCTTTAATGTATGCTATTAAATTGACATTTTGCACTGAAGTAATGTGAATTCCAAGCTTCATTACTGAGTCCTGCAAGATGTAAGTAATGTGACTTTCTAGATAATTTTCACATCATGAATGAGGCAAAGGAATCATAATCTCTCAGCAGTGACGTCCCTTTAAGGGGGTAGCCTTGGGAGAAAATGTGGCAGTAGTTGAGTCAAAAGCTTCTCAGAGGACTCTGATGCTATTTGCTTCATTTTGCCCTAATTTCTGAAAATGCTTAGTGAGAAAATAAGGTTTTAAATTATAAAACAGTTAATGCACATAATAGTCAAATTTCCCCTGGGCCTGAGCTCAGTGGCAAGACACTCTTTACCTACTGTTCTAAGTACCTTCCACACTATATATATATATATTAATTAGATTAATTAGATTAATTAGATT